>PVKN010015850.1:0-18231 GCA_004027915.1 Capromys pilorides
AGCAGATTGGGAGTTTCGTTCCCCTACATCATTTACAGATCTTCCACCTGCAAGTAAAAGTTTTGCTTTTGTTTCAGAGTTCAGATTGTGGGTCACTTAGATAATAAAAAATTTTAATGATGTTATAACTTTGCTCATTGTTTACAAATGGTCATGGTTTGTCTCATGTAATTTTATTAAAATGACAAGTTGAAAACATGGCAAAGTTCTAAGGTTATAATGCATCTTTAAATGGGACACTTTTTATTCCCTTTTCTTTTTTTTTTGTCTTTTTGAGACGGGGTCTCGCTATGCAGTTGAGGCTGGCCTTGAGCTCACTTTTGTAGCCCAGGCTGGTCTCAAACTCACACTGATCATCCTGCCTCAGCCTCCCAAGTGCTGGGATTACAGGCGTGCACCACCACGCCTGGCTTTTATTCCTATTTTGTATCTGTTGCATGTAAACTTAGTTGCTAAACTTACTAGTGTTCACTGTTTTACCTGTTTGACTTGTCTAACTGCTGTGGCTTATTATCTTAGACAGTAGTGCTAGGGAAACATAACATTAGAGCATCTCCTGATGGGCTTTGACATGAAATGCTGTAAAATGGCCTTTCTATAAAATCTAGCTCACACTTAGAAATTACACATGCCTTTATAATAAAACATGGGACTCCTTCCACCAGTTAACACACAAGGTTGGTGGCTCTTCTTAAGACTTGGAGGATAGGTTTCACTAGGACAGACTGGCTCTGATCCTCCTCTACACACTAGAGGAAATGTCTAGCCTATTCTGCTTCAGTTTCTTTCCAGTCTGATCATCCACTGACAGGAGGAAATTTTAGCTCTCGAGATTCCCCATTCTCACCTTTCCAAGCTGAGAATGACTCAGGGGCAAACTGTCTCTATAATACACTGTGAGTAAGAGAGAAGAGTTTCCTTCTCTGCCCTTCTAATCTTTTCCTGCCTGGTTATACTTTCTCTTTTGGAGATATGTAAGATTAGATAGACAAGAACTCTTTCAACCATTTCTTATCCAATAACTAAATGAGCCCATAAAAAAATGAGTGCATTTGTTTGCTAACGCTGAAGTCAGATAAGTCATCTTAAATGAAGGACGCAAACATATCCCGTCTGGGTCAGATGAGACATCGGAATTTTGCCCATCCAGGCGAACACACATGAAAGCTATATCCCAGCTTAATGCTCTAGGCAAGTCTCCCTCAAGAAGCTGAACCCTAGTGAAACCAGAAAGAGCTATTTCCAAAGCACCACATTTACGAGATCAAAACACATTTAGCCAAAGAGAGGAACTCCAACCATTCCTCTTCACCTTCTAGGTCTAGTTATCATATATATGTATAAGAGAAAATACTTTGATAATAAGTTGTAGACTCTGAAACTTTTATTGTAAACTTATAAAGCACTAGGTAATGATTTTGGTCAGGCTTTTTACCTGTCCCTTACAGAACTTCAACAAACAGTGGTTACTCTGCCAGCTAGTTAAATGTTCTTAGAACAACTGCCATTGTTTAAAGCAGAGGACAGATTTCCCCAACACTTTGTGATGAATCTCCACTGAAGTCAATAGCCAATGGAATGTTGACTGGACAGCTGGATTTCTTTCTTAGGACTAATCTCTGGTTTCAAGGATCAACAGAAACTGAGAATAACTGAGGTATCATGGCCAAGGCTGCTCTTTGGTAGATACCCAAAGGTTCCTCAGTGGAAACTGGCTCCCAGCCACAGAAAAATCTCCACTTACCTATCATATTTTTAAGTCCAATCATGTAAAAACAAAAACCACAAATAATTTGGTTTATGGTTTTTGGCAGTTACAATGGGCAGTTAATATCTTGAGTCCCTGCTAAATTACGCAAAATCAAGAAGCCCGTATTTATAGCACTTGCTTCCCAAATTATTTCTCAACGGGAGTAACAGTATTTACCTCTTGTTTTTATTATACAAATCAGCACAAAATTTGACAAGACTCGACATAGACTATCACCTAACATTTTTATAGTACTTTTAATTTATCAATTTCAACACACAACTTCATGGCCTCCACAACCTGTATCTAGGCAGGTATAATTATACAATTTCACATATGAGGTAACTCAGGCGAAGTAAGTATGTAAGGAAGTGGTTCCTATATCACTGACAGCTGCATCAAAATCACCCTGAAGGGCTTGTTAAAAATTCAGATTCACAGATATAACCATCCAAATCTCTAGAGGGTAAGGCTTAACCCACTTGTCAGATAAGGACTCCAGGCAATTCTGACACCTGGCCAGATTTGGGGATTTATGATAAGAATCTAGTCCTAGTAGCCTAGTAATATTTAAGATATAACTTTATCAAACTAGTGCAAGGAAGGGAAAAATAAGGTACAGCTTGTGACTAAGCATAAACCTAAATGTACCTTAGAATACACTGAGTAGAGCAAAGTTATGACTCTTTACCTGGCTTGCACCTTGAGAAGACAAAGGTATAATCAGTTAGGGCTGGTTAGCTTTATGCTTCTGATTAATTTCAAAACTTCTCTTTCAATATATTATCCTCACATTTTTACCTATCACTTGCCAAAATAGCTTACTCTTTGTACCAATTACATAATTTTGCTAAGCAACTGTTAAGCAAAAGGCTTTGCTCAAAAGCATACTAGGCAACTATGCATTTGTGGCAGAGGCACTAGTTATCCTCTTCCACAATACAAGCCCCTCAAGGTGATTCCACAAAACAGTAGTCAAGGACACTACTACCCAACTAAGCTGAACTTCCCAGACTTCCTTGTAACTGGGCATGGCCATGGTCATGTGAGTGAGTCCTCATGGACAGAATGCAAAAAGTGCCACTAGTGGGCCTCAGTATCCTAAGTGAACACTTCTGTCTCTTCATTTTCCTGTACAGTGGTACAAGGGCAACACAGGCAAGGAACACACCCCTGAGCATAGTGGAGGATTAAGATAGAAGTATCTTTCCAAGTGACCAACAACCTGGGCACTTCCTCTGAGACAATCTACACTCTTGGAGATATCAAATCTATTACAGCAACTAGTTTGCCTTCAAATACTACCACTTCGATGCTAAGTGGAACTAACAGCTGCATCAGGTGAGAGCATGACTAGTGTGGCCACAAAACTAGGAAACTAAAGAGCAGTCACACACACACAGCAGGCAAAATGGCACATGCCTATTAATCCTAGGAGATTGTAAAATATGGTAAATAGGAAGAACACTAGACTATAGGTGTCTTAACTTTTAAGTTCACTCTTCAATGTGATGCTACAAACTAGATTCCCGATAATGTAGAAAGAGAATTACATTTTCAAAACATAACCCTTAAATCAATCCCATGCATTGACTCAGCAGTAATGAACCCCAGCATCTGTGGGCTGCCAAGCAATGCATTTTCAAATACATGGAGACATTCAGAGGCCTTCAGTTTCTGTCTATATTTACTATGTTTTTAACTCTCCTGAGTCTGGACAAATGACACAGAAAACCAATAAATAAAAAGAATCTGATGCTACCTTAGGTGCAACTAACTAGGAGCTGAGAATCTTATAAAATACTATCCTTTCTTGCCATTCCCAAATCTGTTTATGAACCCTATCAAAATACAAATAGTTTAAATTAATATGGAAAATTATATTAGTGTCGTATAGCTACTTCAAAGTATTTATAGTAAAAGGCAATTACATCATATTATAAAATGAATTGGCTGGTAAAAACAAAAATGTCACCTTTTTTTCCATTTTCTCCTTCAGGAAGACACTGGGTTTGTGTGATGAAAGTGCCCCTTAATGGCCCTAAAAAGCTGCTCTTGCCTGTGTCCCTACCTCATACAGTCCCCACTCAAATCTGGGCAGGCCTGTGACCTGCTTTTGGCCTTTAGACTTTAGTGAAAGTGACACTGTGCCAGTTCCAGGAATATGCCTTGAGAAAGTCTGGTAGCTTCAAATTTTGGCACCTCTAGACTTAAGTCACAATGTAAGAAGTCCCATTCCCTTAAAGCAGCTGTGAGAAAGCCCAAAACTGTGAGGTCTTGAAGCACTGAATCATAGGAAAGCACCCAAGACACCGTTTACATGAGAAAATGGAGCCCAGTGTAAGGTCCTGGGTCATCTCAGAATGGTTAGCACTTCGCAGATACTATGAAGAGTGGAGGCAAGCTCTGCCAAACTGGAGTACTGCAGACAAGAAATGAACATGCTATTTTCAGCCACTGAATATTACTAGGTTTGTTAAGCAGCGGTAGCTAACCTAAACAACATTTTGTAAGACTACAAATATGAGGGACAAATTGCAATGCACCTGTCTGCACAGTATTTCAAAACAATCATTCTGCTTTCCAAAGTAATCTATCTTCTTGAATTTGAAGAGAGGCTGGTAAATTCTGACATCTTACATTTTATCAGTATACCTTTTCATTTAGCAACTCTCAGAAGTCCATCCAGATGATTAATAGTAAAAAATAGAAGGGGCTTAAGATTTCATCTCCAAGACAGAGATCTACGCACACTAACAACAAAACTTTAATAAACTTTCATAAAAATTTTCCCATAATAACCTCTGAGACTATGTCCTCCCAATTTAAGAGACATAGTTATTGGGTTTTTTTGTTTTGAGATAGGGTCTCCCTATGTAGCTCAGGCTAGTATCAAATTCACAAAGATCCTTTTGCCTCAGCCTCTCAAACACTGAGATGTGCCACCGCCTGGCATGTGCCACCATCCCAGCCCAAAGTGGATCTTACAAAACTCATTTATACTCTTATATATAGACAGTAGTAAGTAACTGAATATACTGCCACCAATTAGAAAAGTACAATCACTGTTGGTCTCTATTAACGCATTATTATTGAAAACACATACTGTACTATGTGCCAGCCATCCAGGATACCAAAAAGAACCTACTGAAAGTAGCTTCTGCTGTATACTTTTTACCCATCTCTCCTTTGTAGAAAACCCCATAACACAGAAGAGGCATACAGACATTTGTTACAACTCATCACCTATAGCTATACAGCTTTGGACAATATATACATCATCTTAAGAATGATGAATGAGCCTTACAATGTCACTTTGATAATATAAAAGATGGAAAATGATGAAAGGCGCTAAAGGGCAATGTGGTCATAGAAAGCTTAACACCTGTGGCATAATTAAAACTAATCTATGAACAGTCCCGAAATATAGGAATATTCAAAAACAGCACGAGACTGGAAAGGCAAGCTGGTATCCCTATTACACAGACAACCTGAACACTTTAATAAGGATGCTTCCAGGACCCGTGAGATAGCTTAGTGGACTAAACATCTGCTTAGGCAAGTGCAGGGACCAGAATCTGATCCCTGCGACATATGCCAAGCCAGCGCCAGCCCCACCACCAGACACACTGAGCGGACCATTGAGACCAGGTGTGGTGGTGCACACCTGTAATTCCAGTGTTGGGGGGGCTGAAAACAGGATAACTACAAGTCCAAGCTGCATAGTGAGGCAGTGTATCAAATACATAAAATTAAACAAACAAATGAATAAATAAAGGTGCCTTCTATTCCATGGAAACAAGAATCATGGAATATTATAGTCTACAAGTGGGAAATATAGCTCAGCAGCACAGCACCTGCCTAGCAAGTGCAAGGTTCTGAGTTCAATTCCTGATACCCTCCCCCACCCCTAATCAACTGAGCAAGGTCTAGAAGTACAGCTCATTAACAGAACATATGTGGGCCAGCCAAACAGCTCAGCGGATTAAAGTGCCTGGAAACAGGCACAGGGGCCAGGGGTTCCATCCCCAGTCCTGCCATGCTGGCCGTGCCTGCCCTGCCCCCAGGACATGCTGAAACAGCAATTGAGACTGGATGTGGTAGCGCGTGCCTGTAGTCCCAGCCCTTGGGAGGCTGCAAACAGGTGGACCACTAGGAGTCAGATCTAGCAATGAGACCCTGAACACCCTGTAGACCCTTCACTAAAATACAAAAAAAATCAGAACACTTGCCTAAAAAGTTTTAGATCCTGGATTCATTTCCCAACATACAAAAATAAAGATTATAGTCTACAGAGTATCACCTCAGGGAAAAGGCAGGTATCATAGAAAGGATTAAATGACAAGGAAAGCTGGGCGCAGTGGTACATACACCCACAACCCCAGCACTTGGGAGTCTGAGACAGGAAGATTGTTGTGAACTTGTGGCCTACCTGAAATACATAACAAGAGTCTATCTCAAAAAACAGAGAGGGGCTGGGAAATAACTCAGCAGTCTAAGCATCTGCCTGGCAAACACAAAGATCCAGATTCGATCCCAGGTACTACACAGCCCCGTGCACCAAGCCAGCCATCAAAACTGGGAGTGGTGGCCCATGCCTGTAATCCCAGCCCTGGGGAGGCTGAGACAGAGGATCACTATGAGTCTGAGCTACATAGCAAGACGCTGTACCAAGTGAGTGAGTGAGTGAGTGAGTGAGTGAGTGAGTGAGTGAATGAATGAATGAATGAAACAGAAATAGAGAAATAGAAAGAAAGCGAGCGAGCCAGGGAGATAGCTCAGTGGTCTAAGCGCCTGCCTGGCAAAGACAAGGAGCTGGGTTCAATTCCCAGTACCTCATGCAGTGCTAGCCCTGCACAGGGCCGACCACCAAACCACCAAAACTGTGGTCTAATGGTACATACCTGCAATTCCAGTAATGGGGAAGCTGAGACGGATCACTGTGAGTCCCAGCTACATAGCAAGACCCTGTACCACATGAAGGAAGGAAGGAAGGAAGGAAGGAAGGAAGGAAGGAAGGAAGGAAGGAAGGAAGGAAGGAAGGAAGGAAGGAAGGATTTTTGTTTTTGTTTGGTTTTTCTTGCGGTACCAGGGACTGAATGCAGGACTCGGCACTTGTCAGGAAAGCACTTATTTTATTGAGCTATCTCCCCAGCCCAATAAAATATTTTTTAAAAAATTAAAAATAAAGTAAAAACTAGAATGAAGATGGAATATTAAAGCTTCAATAAGTACACTGAAAACACTGGTTAATCAAGCCATTTATCTTTGTTCACACACAAAAATACACTGGGGAACAAAAAAAGGCAGTTGTAATGGCACACTCATTTCTCAGGCCTCAGGAAGCGGAGGCAGGAGGATCGTTATGAATTTGAGGCCAACCTGGGCTACAAATGGAGTTCAAGGCCATCATGAACTGCATAGTAAAACCTTACCTCAAGAAAAATGGGAAGGCTGGGGAAGGGTAAGGAAGGGGTGAGGCTGGAAGGGGCAGAACAGAGCCAGGCAAACAAATTTTTAGACAGTGGGAAAAAGTAGTGGTAGAAAATTTAGGAGAACTGAGAACCGACAGTGCCTATAGCAGAAGACAAAGGAATTAGTTGATATATCCCAAGACTGTGAATGCTCCGGACTTGGGAGTGCTTGGTCATGTACCACCTGGTTGTCTGAGAAACAACCCCATAACAGCAATGAGCACACCCAATGTGCAATCTTAGCTTCTAAACACCACCCTACATTTAACAAAACATGGGTACTAGACAAGCATTTGTTTATTTAGGTTTTGCAGTACTAGGGATTGAACTCAGGATCCTGAGCTTGCCAGGCAGGTGCTTATTCTACTGAGCTATTTCTCTGGCTAGACAAGACAATGGATTCAAGAAAAACCAAAGTAAACTCCATCATAAATCAACCAATGGGACTGGTGGTGATGGTGTAAAAAGCAAAACTGGAAACCAAGACTTTGTAAATAAAGAGGGAAAGGGGCACTGAATGGAGATGGGGGGGCAATGGAAAAAAAGAATTAAGATATATTATGCACAGGTACAAATTCCAATGATGATTTGGGCATGATGGTATATGTCTGTAATCCCAGCACTCAGGAGGCTAAGGCAGGAGAACTGTCACAAGTTAGAGGCCAGTCTGAGCTACACTGTAAGTCCAGGGGCAGTCTGAACTGTACGGTGAGACTATGTCTCAAAAACATCAAAAAAGAATAAAAATATTTCCTCTGATGAATGTGATAATTATGTATATCTAAAGTGTACCAACAAAATTAATCTTTAAAAAAATTCAACCAACAACACCATTCTTGCCAAAGTGCCTAACCTACACCTGAGATGAGGAAATATCAAACATATGTTGAGTATGACTATAAAATATATTCTTCAAAAACAATATCACCAAAGAAACTGTTCTAGATCCAAAAGAGCTGAAAAACAAGATATATAAGTGATCAACAAAACATACATGATCTCAAAATGCATCTTTTCTCCAAAAAGAACACCACTGGGGCAAAATATAGAAACTTGTGAGTCTTTCAAACTAAATGGTGGCGATATTTGAACGATACATCGCCAACTAGCATGGCTGGGTTGCTGTTATTCAAAAGAATGCTCTTATTTATAGGAAATACCCACTTTAGCATGCAAAACAGCAGAAACATGCATGTAAGCAAATTTCATATTACGCAGAAAATAAGTTGTTTAAACCACACCTACAAGATAGGCATAGGGCACATGCCTTTCATCCAGTGCTCAAGAGGTTGACTCAGAAGAGTGGCAGCAAGGTCAAGGCCAGCCTGAGATACCAAATGAGTTCAAGGCCAGCAAATGCATAGTGAATAGGGACACACTGTTTATATATACACATATCACAATTGTAAGTTCTATGAGAAAGTCCAAGTAAAATAAAACACAGGGGGACACCCACTCGGGACCCCCCTCCTGTCCCTCTCTCAGACAGGAGCTTTCTTTCCCTCAATAAATATGTTCCACTTATTACCTCCGTTTGTTCCTAAAATTCATTCTTTGGTTTTAGAGGACACGAACTCATCTAAGGTACTTTTCAGGTTGGGGATCGGTTTTCCCTATATCATTTGGAGGTTCCTTATTGGTGGTCATCCACCCAGGATGAGTTTTTTCTTCCTGCATCATTTGTAGCTTCCCACTGAGATTACTGGATAGAGACATGAGTCTGCTTTTCTTTCATAAATTCTGAATTGAGACTTGCTTAGGTAACAAATTTTATGCTTTATATGTTGAAGTCTTTGCCCATTGCTCATAATTGTTCACATTTTGTTGTCTCATGTAGTTTGGTTAAAATTGCTTACAACTGCTTATGTTTTATCTCATATGGTTTTGTTAAAATGTTGCTGGTAAATCTAAATTAAAACGCAAAACGTTATAAGGTTAAAGTATTTCTCTAATACGACATTTTATGACTGTTGTGTACTTGTATACATTGCATTTGAACTAGATGTTAAAGGTACTGGTATTCCTTGCTTGATTTTAGACAATAGCGATAGAGAGAGTTGACCTTAGTAAGCCTGCTAGTGGATTTCACGTAAACTTCTGTAAAATGGGAATTTTAAATCTAGCTCGGACTTAGAAAATATACATGCCTGTCTATGAAACATGGGACTCCTTTTGCCAATTAAATGATAGTAGGTCAGCAACTGTTCTAAAGACTTGGAGGACAGGTTTCACTGAAATAGACTGGTTCTGATCCCCCTCTACATGTTAGAGGAAATGTCAAATAAAATAAAATACAGTAAGTTCTCAAATGGAGACACAACTACATACAGATTGGCAAACACCCCTAGTTACCTAGTTTCTATGGAAATATGACCATACAGAATCTGTACTTGAAGATATGAGCTATGATCATCAAATACAGAGTGAATGCTTAGATTTTTTTATTACAGTAAAAGACACAATGCCATAAATCCTTCTCAAAATACTCCCCTCACTCTGAACACATTTATCCCACCACTCTTGTTATTTTCTGAAGCACTTCTGGAAATCTTCTTTCATGTCTTTAGTTGCGCTGTTGTAGCTGTGTCAATGTCCTGAATCAATTTGAAGGTTTACTTTTCCAGGCAATTCTGACTTTGGGAAAAGCCAGTAGTTAACAGAACCAATGAATATGATAGATAAGGACACGTACATCCTTTCCAAGCCTGTATTTCCACTGGATGGCATTCAGCAGCACATCACTGCATTTTTATCACAACTCATAAACTAATGAAATTTATGAAAGAAGATTTACAGAACTGTTTCAGAAAGTGGCCAGAATGATAGAATAATTATGTTTAAACAAAGCAAAAGCATATTTTAAGGATTAATAGAAAGGTGCCATTTACCGTAATGAATTTTCATTTATTCATTCATTGTATGGGTTTTTGTTTTGTTTTGTTTTGGCGGGACCAGGGTTCAAACTCATGACCTTGCACTTGCCAGTCAGGCACTTGTGCCACAGAGGTATCTCCCCAGCTCCCTCACTGTATGTTTTGATGCCACTTCCTAACAAGCACCAAGAGAAAACAAGTTTATAGCACAAGACGAAAATCAGAGTTGAGTAAGCTAGTAAGCACAGCTGTGCACTCCAGCCTTGTATCTAAGAGCTCAGCTTGCAGAACAACTGTGTAAGGATCACATAGCCCCTCTATCCACAGCGTAAGACTTACAATCTCGCCCTGAAACATAAAAGTCCTGCACTAGGGGAGGGGGTGTAACTCAGTAGTAGGGCAGTTGCCTCTCAGGCACAAGGCCCAGGGATGGCAAAAATTAAATACATATATACAGTAGACTCCTAGGGATACTCATTTTATAAGTCCTTTGCCCAAATATTTGAAGAAAGTTGCCACTATCAAAGATAGAAACCAACGGCTAGACAAGGTAGAGTGAACCTGTAGCCCTAGGCACTCAGACAACTGAGGAAGATCGAGTCCAGGAGTTTGAGGTCAAGTAGGGCAACACAGTGAGACCCTGTCTTCTCAAAAGAAAAAAAAAAAAAGAGAAACTAAGAAAGAGACCAAAGCAAGCAGAAAAATAAGAATCCAGAGAAAAGTGAATCAATACCATAAAAGAGAAAAAAAAAAATGGTGTTTAACTATTACATAAAATGCACGTACATGTATCCACTAAATAAAAGACAGTAGCAGTAGAAAAAAATACCAAGAAAAATAAAAATATTTTCATCAAAAATTAAAAATTCAATAGCTGTCAGTATAGCTCTGCGGACTAAGCGTTTGCTTAAGTGAACGCAGGGGCCAGGCTTCGATGCCTGGCACCGCATGCCATGACAGCCCTGCCCCTGGGCACACTGAGCCTGCAATGGAGTCCAGGCCTGATGGCGCACACCTGTAATCCCAGCACCAGGGAGTCAGAAATCAGGAGGACCCTGCACAAGTAAATAAATAGTTCAAAAATCTCTCAAAGAATTTTACAAAATAGGAAATAGTATAACAGAAGTACATGTGATTTGAGAAAAAATATAAAATTATCAAGGATGTAATATAAGAAAATTTTCTAGGGCTGGTGAGATGGCTCAGCGGTCTAAAGCGCGTGCGTCAGGAAGTTTAGGCCACCGCAGGGACTGCTGCTAGATCCCAGGCACCACGTGCCGCGCCGCCCCCCAACCCCCAGGGAAGGCTGAGCTGGTCATAACAAAAATAAATGCGGTTTAAGAACATAAAATAAACTTAAAAAAAAAAAAGAAAGAAAATTTTCTAGGACTAAAGGATATGTTCCTTCAAAGTGAAAGGTAGGATCCAATGCAATTAAAAAAAAAAAAATCTGTGCTAAAATACATCACTAACAAAACTTTGAAACACAAACAATGAAGAACAGATCATCAGAACTTTCAAAGATGAAAAAGGGGAGGGTTAAAGGGGCAGAGATCATATAAAAAGAAACCTAACATGCTACTGCTTTGTAGTATAATATTAGTGGCTACCAACATCAGAGTAATATTTTGTGCCTCTGATATATTCTCCCCATTCACTTCCCTCTTCAAAATAAAAAAAGAAAAAGTAGTGCAAGTAATTTTATCAAGTCTCTAGAACTTATTACCAAGGGACAGGAAACATAAGGGATACAGAAAGAAATCAATGACACTATGAGATTCACTCAAAAAAAAAATCAAGGCCACAGAAAGCTACAACATAACTAATGTATTTCTTCAGTAAGTACATTGCAAGGGAAGAAAAAAATAGGTAAGTCAATTAGTAAGTTAACCAATAATACAAATGCTACTCAGAAATCAATGATAATTTACAGCTCCTATTCAGAAACCAATTTAAATAAACTATTCTAAATATATAATGAGGCAATCAAGACAACTACCAACTTAAATTTTGGGGTGAGGGGATTTGAGACAGGATCTCACTATGTAATTCAGATTAGCTTTGAATTTACTGTGTAGTCCAGGCTGGTCTCAAACTTATTGAGATCCTCCTGCCTCAGCCTCCTAAGTGTTAGGGTTACAGGCAAGCATCACTATGCCTGGCCTACCAACTTGCATTCTTACTTGGATATCTAAAGAATTATTATTAACCTTTTAGTGGTAGGACTTTGGGGTGGAGGGGAACCAGGTCTCATTACGTTGACCAGGGTAGTCTTGAACTCTAGGCTCAAGTGATCCTCCTGTCTCAGCCTGTCAAGTAGCTAAGACTACTGGTGTATTAGATAGGAGAATGCTTTAAAGGAATTTAAAAAGATACTGAATTTATGTTCAGTTACCTTTCGGAGAGGCAAATCAAAATAGTTTCAAAGACGAAATTATACATATAGATTTTCTTTTAGAAATTCAAAAGAGGGCAGGCCAAATAGCTCAATGGATTAAAGCGTCTGCAAGCAGGCACAGGGGCTGTGAGTTTGATGCAAGTCTGATCTAGCAGTGAGACCTTGAACACCCTGTACATCCTCCCCTAAAATACAAAAAAAAGAAAAATTCAAAGAGTACCCAGTTGTGGTGGTACATATCTGCAAGGCAAGCACTTCAGAGGCTGACGCAGGTGGATCACTACAAGTTCAAAGTCTGCCTGAGGTACATAGTGAATACAAGCCAACCTGAATTACACAAGGAAACCAAGTCTAAAAATAAATCAAGGAAGAGAGGCTAATAATAGGTGGTAGGCTTATTAATGTTGAAGGTAGACGCTGAGGCCTTCACTATATTCTCTAACCTATATAATTTTGTTTAAATAGAATGTAGAGTATAAATGGTATCTACTATTGAAGGCAATAGATCATGAAGCAAGACAACAGTCTCCATAAAAATTGTGTTCAAACTGCAGTTCTGTGCCCAGTCAATGCTTTTAATCATGAGTAAAAGCACATGAAACATACTTTCAGATGTCTCAGAAAGCTAGTATCTCCAATTTACCCTTTTTCTATAAACACAGAGATACTCCAGCAACATGAAAGATGAAACAGAAAAATGCCAGAGAAACAGGAAACAGGAGATTCAAGACTATTGGGAGAGGGGCCAGCGAGATGGTTCAGTGGTCTAAAGCACCTGCTTAGGAAAGCTCAGGCAACTGCAGGGACTGCAGTTCAATCCCCAGCACCACATGCTGTGCCAGTCCCACCACCAGGGCAGGCTGAGCCAGCCATAAAATAAGTAAATAAAGAAACAAACAAGCAAACAAATAAAATAAAATAAAATAAATTTTTAAAAAAGACTATTGGGAGACATCCCGGAGGAACTCTATACAGCATGATATCCAGAATGCAAGAATTCTAAGACTTCTTAAAGGGAAAAAGTAACCACCTGGCATGTGTAACTGTATAGAAAACAATACTAAGACGATACTGAAAGTATGAAAAAACTTAACACATAAGTACCAAGTAAATAAAGCACGTGGAAATAAAGACAACTGCTCATTCTATGGAAAATCAAATTACACAACGATAAAAAAACAAAATAAAATCTCGGTTAAGGTAAACAAGATTTACATAGTGATAATAAACACCAAGTACTGACTTTACAAAACTTTATAAGCCAGGTATGGTGGCACACACCTGTAATCCCAGTACCTAGGATGCTGAGGCAGGAGGATCATGGGAAGTTTGAAGCCAAACTGGTTACACAATGAGACCTTGTCGCAAAAAAAGAAAAGACAATTAACAACAAAATCTTAAATAACTTTAATGGATAGATGGAAGAAGAGTGTTAGGTTATTTAAAGTTAAATGTTCCCCTTCATACAAAGCTGATATATAAATTTTACATTTTACATCAATTACAAAATGAGGATCAATGCTACTACCCAACCTCCAAATTCCCCTTCTTTCTTTGTAAGGGAAGCTAATTTTGTTCAAAACACACCTGTGTACATCACTGCCATTTAGGGATACGCTTAAGCAAAGTATGTCCATTTCTATGAGTAGGCAAATAGGTCTAACATATTACAATCTCCCTTTCTGGTGTTTCACAAACAGGCATTTAGTTCATGAGGTTATAAGTCTTCCAAGAAGTTTCTGGGCAAAGTTTCCATTCTTACCTAACTAAAAGAAGAAAAAAATGTTTCTTCTTTCTCTGGAATTGTTGTTTGAATATAACTTCTACCGTCACCCTATTAATCTGAGCATATGGTCCATCAGTGACAAAAGAGGAACATGGAAATATCTGGAGCCTACATTAGTATCACCAAATCAGTTTGCCCTTTAAGTTCATCTGCAACCTGTAATAGTGAGTTAAATCCTCTTATCTGAAACTAGTTTGGTTCAGAGTATCAATAACCACATTTAAGAGCACTCTGATTTAATATGCTTTTTTGGGCATGGTGCTTGGGATTGATCCCAGGATCTTATACATGGAAGGCAATAACTACCACTAAGCCACACACCCAGCTCAAGCATATTATTTGGAAACAGAGGAATCGTAGAAACAAGACTTAAGATGACAGTAATTGCCCACACAGGAGAGCTTGTCAACTGCCATGCATCTCACATGCACCACAAATGCTTCGAGTGTGCCAAGATCCCTCAAAGTCTTCAGGACCCAAAGCAGTCTCTCATTCTGTCCACAAAGGCCTTGCCACGGAAAGTTCTGGAAAGACTGCTCACTCTGTGCAGTAGGACTGGAAAGCGGGAGGGTATGGTGAGTATAACTAGCTTTCACTCTTAAGCTTTTCACTATATAATACAATTTTTCCACTATATGCACATTAAAAATGAAGCACAGGAAGACTAAAGATCTACAAGGAAGTCACTAAAAGTAACAAAGAAAAAACCTAACAAAACTATGTATCAAAAACTCTATAGATGATGTGGCAGAAGAAATAACTGCAAGGAGATCACAAGGAGTCATGGAACCATATAGTTCTTGACATAACTATCTCATGAAAAGCAAACACACAAGACCATGTTTTACTGCACTTATACTGGGTCACATAAACTGCTACTCATTAAACTTTCTCTCTCTCTTCTCTCTCTCTCTCTCTGGTAAACTTTATATTTTCAAGCAACTCAAACTGGCATGCTCAGTAAAAATACAAGAAACCCTTCCTTTAGCTATGCACTGTAGGTTAAGCAAGATGTACATGGTCTCTGCTGTCATGAAATTATGCTAGTCCTTGCTAAACAAATTATGCTCCACAGAAGCAAAAGAATAAAAACTAAGACAGAAGGCTAAAGCCTATACTGAATGCTACCTTATCAGCTGTGTACTCTATACAATCTTACTTCTAAGCATCCATTTCTTCACCATAGGTTACAAGAAAACAGCACGTGAGTTATGATGTATGTTTACGTCTATAAACAATTAAGAGCGTGTTTAATAAAGGCTGTGGAAAGGGCTTCTACATATCAATGTGAGTTGTGACACTGCAAGAAAGTCATATTCGGGGGCCGGCGAGATGGTTCAGTGGTCTAAAGCGCCTACTTAGGAAAGCTCAGGCAACTGCAGGGACTGCGGTTCGATCCCCGGCACCACATGCTGCACCAGCCCCCACCACCAGGGCAGGCTGAGCCAGCCACAAAATAAATAAAATAAAGAAACAAACAAACACAACAAGCAAACAAATAAATAAATAAATAAAATTTAAAAAAAAAAAAAAAAAAAGTCATATTCTCCACGTTTATTTCCTTCATATCATCTCAAGATCAAGTAGTATGCGGAGCGCATTCCAAGCAGAGGAACTCCCTAGTGGGCCCTGCTTCAGCTCAACCAGGACTTATTTTTACTACAAAGTCCTCATTACTTCAGCCTCTTAATTTTTTTTTTTTTTTTTTTTTTTTTTTTTTTTTTTTTTTTTTTTTTTTTTTTTTTTTTTTTGTCTTTTTTGTCTTTTTTGAGATAGAGTCTCACTACGAAGTTCAGGCTGGCCTTTTGTAGCCCAGGCTTGTCTCGAACTTACACCGATCCTCCTGCCTCAGCCTCCCAAGTGCTGGGATTATAGGCGTGCGCCACCACGCCCGACTAGCCTCTTACTTTTTGTACTATAACTACCTACTCTGTAAACCTCTACAATCATAAATGCTATTAGGACTATTACACTTCAATCTCATCCGCTAGAAATTGACCATCTTTAAAAAGGGACTAACAATTCCAGTACCTAGAAAAACACAGTATATAGTAATACTAAAACTGCTTTCTCAAAGAAATAATGCACTGATTCTTCATTACTCTTATAGCCAGTCAGCCAACATTTAAGGAATCCTCTATATATGTGTAGGTATACGAGGCACTGAAGAAATAGCAACAAAGGAAATGCAAGACGCTGCTCTCAACCAGCCTGGTTTAAAGAAAACAGAAACAAGCCAATAAACCTAACAGCTATGAAAGCTAATCTAAACAGAAGAGTCATCATGTCAAAGAGGAGGGAAGGCTTCCCTGAACATAGGACATTTCAGACCTACAAATGAGGAGTTAAAGGGCAAAGTTCTAAGTACTTCATAAGTGCTACTTACTAATTTATTCTTCAAAACTATAAAAAATAGAAAAGTATTATCCTTACTTACAGACAGAAAATCTAAGGCTCAGGAACACTACACAGCTAGAAAAGACAAAGTTAAGACTCAAAGCCAGACACAGAGATTAAACTCCACAAAATGCACTTGTTCCCACCACATACTAGTGTTTGTGACAGACTCTAAGGAATGTTTCATGATCCTATCACCTAGTGCCCACGATTTTGTGCAGACTTTTCTTGTGAATGTAGGTAGGACCTCTGACTAGCTTTTTTTAAAATATATTTGGTTGTTGTGGGCTCTCATTACGACCTCAGATATGTGGTGATGCTCCAGCTTTCAGCCTCCTGGACTCTTTTCCAGCTCATTCACTGGAGCTGTCACAGCATGTGGTGCCAGAAACCCGGGATCAAACGGAGGTCCCTGCACTTGCATAAGCAGGCGCTTTAGTCTGCTGAGCTATCTTGCTGGCCCCTCTGACTTGCTTTTGACCAAGAGAATACAGAGATATCATTTAATTGGATATGGGCAGAAGACTACAAACCTATGTTGCAAAGTGACTCTCTTTGGGAGGCTCCAAGAAGGTTAAATGACCTTGTGAAAGAACCATGTGGCAAGGAACTCAGGACAGGCAGGTACTGGCTAGCAGCAAGAAAACTCAGGTCCACAGGCTGACTCAAGTCACAAAATACTGTACTGTAAACAGCCACATTACTTTAGAAGAGATCTTGAGATAAGACCACAGCCACAGCAAACATTTTTACAGCCTTCTAAGACTAAAGGGAAAAAAAACCTAGCTAATATGTCCACACCAGACCCACAGAAACTGAGAAAATAAACGGATGAGTACTGAGCTGCCAACTTTGTGATGTTACTGTTCTATGGGGAGAAGAAAATGTACTGTTGAGCAATCTATCACACTCTACCGCTTTGCTAGAATAGTTGTTTTCAACTACTCGACCTATATAGCAACTCAACTTCAGGCTATGATCGTAATCATTCTTACACAAAACTCATAGAAAGATGTCAGCATTTACCATAATCCAGCCCTGCATTTATAGTAGCCATTTTAATAAGCATACCTACCAATTCCATAGTCAATCAACTGAGTTTTCTTTGTATATAAGTTCTCGCCTAGCCATTCACCAATTTGCCATGAATATATCTGGTGTATTTTTCATGAGACACAATTTCTACTCCCCTGATGCAGCTCTTCTGCTAATACTTTCCATGTTTGTGCCTTTCTTTTTTTGAACCAGGAATTGAACTGGGAACCTCCTGCTTGCTAGATAGGTACCATTCCTGAGTTATATCCCCAGCTCTGTGCCTAACTTTCTGAGTAAAAAATGGTTTGGATGGCCTTGGTTTATTAACTCTTAACAACTATGTCAGTTCTAGATTGGTTTCGGTTGATTGACTTTCTGTGAGTCATATCAACTTGCTATATACACAGTAATCTTTAATTTAATGTTGAATATTTCACACAACTACTGGGATCAATTAATTTCCCTTTTTCCCTAAGTCAGTCAGTCAGTCTCTCTCTCTTTTTTTCTACAAGGACCTC
>PVKN010015851.1:0-18223 GCA_004027915.1 Capromys pilorides
CCCAAACTTCTGACTTTTGACTTGATTTTGCCTGGTGATTAATTCCACTCTTATCCCTGCTGAAAAACATATGCTTTATTATAGAAATTGAGCACCATAGAAGAAAGGCTTCGGACAACCTCCTAGCAGTGTGCTTTGGGTACTTGTGTGTGCCTGGCATTGCAAGTGGTGCCAGGGTGAAGACAGGCATGGGAAAGGCAGACACGGGAAAGGGGGACCCTAGGAGTCCACGTGGGGCCCACAATCTATCAGACAGATGGATTACGATTGCAGAATACAGGAAAGAATAGTAAAATAGGGTGTTTCATGCCATATGAACAACGAGTATATTCGGCACAAGGTTCTGTGGTTTAACCTGTACCAGGTTTTAAGTGACAGGAGGAAGGCAGAGAGTGGGAGAAAGCAAGTAGGCTCTTGGGCGAGTCCTGCAAGGGTCTGGCCAGAGGCAGCTGGACAGCCCAGGCCACCGCTGCTATGGTTTCTTTAGCATGTGGGCCCCAAGATAGGACACAGGGGCTTGGGGGAAGGTGTGGAGGTTGAAGATCAGTCTGGGGCTCTGGGGGAAGGGTGGTCAGGCAGGCCCCATCACCCTGTCAGCTGCCTTTTCACTGGGAGCCACGGCAGGATTTGGCACAAAGGAGAGACTTTCGTTTATGAAAGGGTCCACTTGGCTATTGAGTGGAGACCAGACAGAGCCCGGTGGGGCGAGAGCTGATGCCTGAGGCCACCTGGGAAGTGCAGCCCAGATACTGGGGGTGGGGGTGGGGCTGCGTGTGCACGTGTGCAGAGGGCGGCACAGATGCCTTTCTTGTTGGTTTGAGGAACCTGGGGTGTTGGGGTGGTGGTGGAGGGCATTGTGGGAAGTCAGGTGACTCCAGGGCTGGAGCATAGAAGGGTGGTGCTACACGGAATATGCAGGTGAGGCAGGTGCGGAACCAGGTGTGCACATGGGCACGTGTGTGCGTGTATGTGCATGCATATTGTGCATATATGTGTGCATGTTTGTGCCATGCATGTGTGTGCACGTGGGCTGAGCTGGTGTTTGAATCCTAGCTCCGGCTGGTCCCTTAGCTCTGCTCAGAGCCCAGTTCTTCTGTCCCTGTTACCTAAGTTTCCCCCTTTGTAAAATGTGACTAAATAACAAAAATCACTTCATAGATTTTTTTTTTAAAAACAGAATAGCCTAAAACGTACAATTCTGAGATCTCGACACATAAGCAAGTACAATAAACTCAGATTAGTAGTGTGCAGAAGCAACCACGGCCGGGAGGAGGTCCAGAGTGTCCACAGGGCACTCTAGGTGCCAGGCCTGCATGGTGTCCAGC
Organism: Capromys pilorides; assembly: GCA_004027915.1. Taxonomy (NCBI): domain Eukaryota; kingdom Metazoa; phylum Chordata; class Mammalia; order Rodentia; family Capromyidae; genus Capromys; species Capromys pilorides. The sequence continues at coordinate 1,326 of PVKN010015851.1, forward strand.
CTGTCACTTGCTGCTGCCTCAACCCCCAGCTCCAGGGCTGGCTGGGGAGGCTGAGGCCCCAAGAATCACATGGGGGCTTTGTCTGCAGATGGTTTTACTCTCTGGCTTGTTTGGCAAGGATTTGAAACCAAGTCCATCTCTCCTGGGCATCTGCGGGTCCTGCTCTGCGTGTGGCCCCAGTTCTGTGGTGTTCTCAGAACCTCTCCTTCTAGGGCCCATCAGGCTCCAGAAGCTCTGGGGTGAGATTTACCTGGCTTGGGGCTGATCTTCTCTTCACCGCCCGTGCTGGACCACATACTCTGGGTGCCCACTGTGCATGCAGAGGGGTCACTGGTCACATGCATGTCCACTGCCGTCTCAGGCCAAACCCTTTGCTCGTCTGTGTCCTCCCGCCTGTACATGGGATTCTGAAGGGACCCAAGAGCCTCTCTAATTAGATTTAATGTGAAAGGTGGGAAGGGCACCTCCAGCCCAGGAGAGATGACTCAGAACTCTTAAAAAAATACTTTAGATTACAGCCATGGGCTGGAGAGAAAGCTCAGAGACATAAGCAACTCAGGGTCCCAAGTTCAACCCCACACCCCCATGTGGGGCATGCCTGCCCCAGTATTTGGGGTTTGGTGGTGCATGCCTGTGATCCCAGCACTTGGGAGGTTGATACAGAAGGACTGCTGTGAGTTCAAGACCAGCCTGGGGGCTACAAAAAGTGAGCACAAGGCCAGCCCAAACTGCATAGTGAGACCCTGAAAAAAAATGATCTTGGCTGTTTCCCTCAAGTCCAGTCATTTTCCAGCCATGTAGAGCTGAGTTCTCTGGCAGGTTTTAGGAGCTCGCTTCCAAGATCCACAGAACGCGTCTGCTTCTCAGCTGCTTTGATATCTGATCACATCAAAAGGGAAGGCTTTGGCCCAAACTTGTAACTGAAAGTCGTGTTACATAAGCATTTCAAGCCATAAATACCAGCCTCTAAAATCTTCTTTCTCTGGCTCAGTAGCCGCCTCTTGAGTGGACACAGCGGTAAGGGTTTTAGTCCCCTGAAGCTGGTGAGAGCTGCTCTTGAGCAGCCCATGGGCAGTTTTGTAGATGACTCACGTGTGTGTAAGGCGGCCTCTTGGGTGCAGGACCTATGTTAGTTGAGAATGGGCTTAATAATTACATCTCTGTGAATCCTGTCATTATTAATATTCTCTCTTGGCCTATTAATTACTAAAAGATGGATCTTTACATTTTCTGCTACCATGGCAGATTTGTTGATTTTGTTTCTGATGATTTTGCCCTATCTATTTTGAGATTTTTTTCAACGCAGCAGATTTAGAATTATTGCAGCACCTTAATTAATTGCACCCATTTTTAATGTCTCCCAGTGTCTTTGCTTTGCAGTCTATTTTGTCTGCTATAAATATTGCTGGATCAGACTGCTTCTGGTTATATTTGCTTGTTCCATCTTTTTCTAGCTGTCCACATTTATCTTCTCTTTGTATTTTAAAATTTCCCATTTTAACAGTATGCTTTAAATAATTTTAACCTGGAAAACATTTGGCATAGCCTGATATTCTGTTGTTAAAGCAGTAGGCTTAGTCCATTTATAGTTACTTGAGTTACTGACATATTTGGATTTATTTCCATGACTTTAGTTTGTGTTATCTGTGTGTGCCTTTTCTATTCTCCTTTTTGCTCCCTTCTTGGATCTGCTCGAGCTTTTTTGTTTTCCATCCATCTTTTTTTTTTCTCTCAGAGTTGAGGTTCTAGCACAGAGATTCTTACATGCTGAGCGCGTGCTCCAGCACTGCCACCCTCAGCCCTCTCAGGGTAATTTGTGTACTTTTCTATTATTTTTTTTTCCCAGCCGGGAAAAAAACAAAACAAAACACCTCTTGCTTTGTGGTTCAGGCTAAACTTGAACTCACACTGTAGCCTAGGCTGGCCTCAAACTCCCAGGGATCCTCCTGCCTCTTCCTCCATAGGGCTGGGATCACAGGCCAGCACCACCATGCCCAGCTATTCCTATTTGTTTAGTAGTTCCCTTGGACATTTCGATGGGCAGAGTCAACAAACTCTGAAGCATTCATGTTTTTCTAAACAGTTTAAGGACATAAAGGACTTTCTCTTTGATTTCTCCACCTCTCTTCAGCCTGTCTGTATGCTGTTATTTTATAATCATCCACATAATAAAAAGGAGTTTTAAGTTTAGCCTGGGGCCATGGGACCTGAGTCAGAGTCCTGGAACTGTGTAATTTGGGACAAGTGACAACTTCTCTGTGCTTTAGTGATTTCACCAGTAAAGTGGGGGTCATATTGTATCTGCTTCTCGAACTGCCTGAGAAGATTTAACACCTAAACTCGTGGGAATCTCCTAGAACTGTTTGTGTACTGGTAAACCTTTAAAAATGGCTAGAGGCCTGGGGTGTGGCTCAGTGACAGTGTACCAGGGATGAGCAGACCTGGGGATCTGTCCCCAGAACTGGAAAAAAAGTTACACATCATCTTCATAGGTCACCTTAGATACCAGCTCTTTTGCACCACAGGCCTTTCTTCTAGGGCCATTGTTTTTCTTCCTGACGTGCATTGTTCATAAGGTCTCTGTAGTAAGCTTTTGTTTTTGGTCAGCTTTTTGGTCAGTCATAGAAGAGGACTATCACCTGGACATGGTGGTGCATCCCTGTCATCCTGGTACTCAGGAGGCTGAGGCAGGAGAATGATTGTGAGTTTGAGGCCAGCCTGGGCTATAGTAGTGAGACTCTGTCTTAAAAAAAAAAAAATTATATTATAGCCAGATCTACAATAATGGTTATTTCCTGTTAGTACTTCGATATTGGCCCACTTTTTTACTTTGATGGTTAAGGAAATCAATTATCATTTTTATAAGTAATTGACTTTTCTCTCTCTCTTTTAAATGGTACTGAGGGTTGAGCAGATAGCTCGGTGGTCTAAGCGCCTGCCTGGCGAGCTCAAGGAGCCAGCTTCAATCCACAGTACTGCACGCTATAGCGGCCCAAGAGCGCCCTGGTGGCCACCAGGACTGGGTGTGGTGGGTGCACCCCTGTAATCCCAGCACTGGGAAGGCTGAGACAGGAGGATTGCCATGAGTTCAAGTTGTTTAGCAAGACCCTGTACCAAATAAAAACATTTTTAAAAAATGGTACTGGGGTTGAACCCAGGGACTCACCTGTGCCCGACAAGTGTTCTCCTGCTGGGCTTATATTATCCAGCTGTTCCTACCCTTTTTAAATTTTATTTCGGAGACAGGACCTTAAACTTGCTGGTCTTGAACTTGCTCATAGTCCTGTTGCCTCAGTCTCCTGGGTAGCTTGGATTGCGGGCATGCACTGCCCGGCCTGTCTCTGGGCTGCTAGGAGCGCCTTGTCTCTGCTGTCCTAAAGTGCACCCGGATGTGTCTTGGTGAGGAAGTTCCACCCTGGTAAAGCTCAGGGTCTGCGTGCTCAGCTTGGGCGCTGCCTTCAGCCCCGGCACAGCAGCCCTCAGCCCCTGGGCTGGATCATTTTGATGATCCTTGCTATCCTTCGGGATCTGGGGCTCTCTCTGTTGTTCCTGATGGCTCTTCATCACAGTAACTTATTTCCTGGTTAGTTCTTTGATCCGGGGCCCTGAGATCAATTTCCTGAAGATACAGGCATTAGTTGTCTCACCCAGATGCTTGCGTGAATGTCCAGTCATTCAATCTTTGCGGCACTGTGAAGAAATCTTACTCCTTTGGATGAAGAAACAGCTCAGAAAGGTTGAAAACTTATCAGAGGCCATGCTGATCATATGTCCAGAGCTGGGGTGTGAATTCAGGCCTACTATATCCTGAGAACTTCAACTGCCCCTTTCCTGCCCGCCCGCCATAGAGGTAACTACTGCCTGTTGTAAGCAAGCCATAGAGCACCCCACCCCCACTGACTTGGGACCCTGGGGGTTTCTTCATGGTATCCCACAGGGCCGCCCCACGAGACCAAGAGCCTCATGAAAGCTTCCTACACAGCCGAGGTGCTGGAGAAATCGGTGCGGGACTTGGAACATTGGCACGGCAGGAAGACAGATGACCTGGGTAGGCGGCACTGTGGGTGACGGGAGGTGCGCCTGCACCCTCCTGGGCGTGGTGTGGTGGCTCTCAGGCCCGGACAGAGCCAGAACTGGAGTGGGAGCCCTGGGAGGACTTGGAGAGCCGTGACACTGCCGGGCCTGGGCCCTGCTGAGGCTGCTGGGCAATCGGTGCTGGTCCTCTTCCTTCTCCGTAGGACGGTGGCACCAGAAAAATACCATGAACATGAATTTGCAGAAAGCGCTGGAGGAGAAATACGGAGAAAAGAACAAATCCTCCAAGTACTAGATGCAGCACGGAGGAGGCTCCCGCTCCTCAAAGAAAGGGCTAATAATAAAGAAAGGAAGCACAAATCGGAGCCTTGCTCCTCCACTTGATGTGTGCTTCATGACGGGGCGGGGAGGGGGCAGGGTGTGGCGAGTGCGCAGGAGGAAGACAAGGCCCCTTGGGCCCTAACTACCCCTTGAGCTCCCCTACTCTCCACTCCCTTCCCCTTCCCCTTGTGATCAGGAGAGAATATGCAGAACCATCTTGTCCCAGTGTACCTAGTAAAAATACCATTCTCCCCTTGCCCTTGGTGGATGCGTCCCCCTCCACTGCTGGACTATACCCTGCCATGCTGTCCCTAGCAGACTCCAATTATTTTCTGATATCCACTTCCCCTACCATTAGATTTAGAGGAGCTGACTGCACACATTCCTTGAAATCAGTGGGTGGATTTGATTGGCTCATGGCAATTCTCCACCTCACTCGTCCCTCACACATGTGATTGGTTCAGTCCTGGGTATGTGACTCAGCATAGGCCAATGGGATTCAAGGAAAGGTGTGTGTTGCCTTCTGAGAAGTTCTTTTCTGTGCTGGGGATACTGGGGTACATCTCTTGCTCCCAATGTCTTGAGCAAGCAGTTTTGCAGCTATGCATACTGCCCCTTGCTGAAACCACAGGACCAGAGGACCTGCAGACAGTGCCCCGTGAGCTCACTGAGCTGCATCATAACTTGGCAGAAGCTGTCCACTTCTTGGCATCCTATACTGTGAGCCTGGGCATCTCCTTGCTTAGTTGATGATGATCCCGTGTCAGCAGGGGAGGCCTTGGGACAGGAACCCTAGGGAAGAATCCCCAAGAGAAAGGGTTCCAGGGCTCATTCCTGGAATGGGTCATCTGTGGCATGCATTCTTGGTGCCTCAGCTCTGGTGGGTCGTACAGCTTGGATGGACACCTTCCAGGTGGCGTGGACACCACAGCTGGGGTGCATGCCTTGCAGGCTAAGATGGCACTCAGGTGGGGCAGCATTCTGGCTGGCTTGGGTGTCTTCACTGTGTGATGACTGGGTCTAACAAGGGACATTTCAAAGTGACAAGATTGAGTGTGCAAAGACCTTATCAAGCCTTACTTTCAATCATCAGGGTCCCTGTAGCCAAAGGGCCCTGTGGTCAAACATAGACTTTGTGGGGCGAGGCCTCATAGGACTGTTGCTACAGGCAGAGGGGCTCGCTGAAGATCACCTAAGGAGTCTTCCAGGGTCATCATTTTGCTTTGGAAAAATCAGAGCAAGGGGAAGAATCAAAAATGACTGTTGAGAGAAGGGAAGCCATGTTCCCACATTTGTCCCCAATATCCTCTTCCCATATGAGGAAGAGACCTCCACGTGGGATGGGGCCAGGATCCAATGCAGAGAAGAAAATCTGACTAGACATCTACTGAACATCTGAGTGTGTGACAGCTCAAGGTGCCGGGTACAGTCGCCTTCTTTTTGAGATCCTTATTTTCTGCCAGAAACTATTCTTGGTGCCATAAAAGCAGAACTTCACCTTCACTGGGTGGGTATTTGTCTTGTGTACAACACAAGTACACAACACGAATCACCTGACACTAGGCCCTGCGAGCTGTGCACTGCTGGGACACCGAAGTGGCCTGTGCTCTACCCACACAGCTGTATGTTGTGTTGGCGTCATCCTCAAAGTGGTTAGCTTCTTTACAAAGGGGAGGACAAGATTGCAGAAGCCAAGTAAATTGCAGACAATTACACCAGTGAGAGCCTGGGATCTGAGCCCAGCCATCTGTGACGAAGTCTACTTTGCATTTTGCCAGGTAACTCGACTGCAGCGTCGCTAAATACACTGCATGTCAAAGCCTGAGCCCTGTTTGGTGAGGCAGGGCCATGCACTATGGATGTGGCACAGTCCTTGTCCTTGGGATTTTACAAGGTGCAGAGCAGCAATGCGGGAGAAGGTGGCTCTGAGGCTCCTCCGCCTATGTGCTTGACAACACAAGCATCTGCCCAGGAAGCAGAGAATAAGTCCTCAGAGACTTCCATCTGCTGGGCAGAGACGTGGCTCAGAAGAAAAGGTTTATCCATGAGGCAGGAAGTGATACGGGGCCAGCGCAGGCCCCGAGGACCATGGGTGTCACTACAGATGCGACAGGGCCTTGGTCAAAGCTCTTCGTGGAAGAGGCGCCTCCTGAAGTTGGTCTTGAACCTGAGTAGGTGCGTTCAGGGCTGGAAAGGGCACAGCGTTCCAGACAGAGGGCGCAGTGTGAGCAAAACCCGGCAGGGTCTATGAGGGAGGATCAAAATATTATGGTTTAAGTTTTAAAAATTATTACTGCTAAAAACACTGCCATTAATCCCACAAAGATACTCTGGTCCCTTCAAACGTACTTATCCCATTGTTCTTACCCCTGTCGGAAGCAGTTCCTGAAGCACACCTTTGTAGCTTTATGACTCGAAATTCAAAAATACGGTGGATGCTGCTTCTGAGAGCTGCCCCATGGGGAATCAGCCTCATCAGAACCCCACTGTGTGTCCTCATCCTCCTTATTCACCAGATCTGGCACCATGGGACTTTTGCCTCTTCCCCAAGGTCAAAATGGCCGTGAAAGGTCAATGTGTTGAGTCGGTTTAGGACATCAAGGCAGCCATGACAGTTCAAGTAACCACACTCACAAGAGACGACTTTCAAAACCACTTCAGAAAGTGTCAAGAACAGAAGTGTATTTGACATGAGGAGGGGGATTTTGAGGAGAATTAATGGCAATGTGTCTTTTATGGCACTCAATATTTTTACACACTGACTATAGTTTTCAATGTCTGGGTATTTGGGGAGCTTGGGCCTCAAGGTTGGGAGGGATAAAGGGAGACACGGCCTATGCCCAGACTGGGCAGAGGCTTGTATCTGTATCTGTCTTGTGAGACCTAGCCCTGCCTTCTCCAAGCTTACATCAGGCTGGAACAGGAAGAATTAATTATGGCAGGAGAAACCACACAGTAAAACTGAAAATGTGCTCAATAGCTCCAATGATCAGAGATGCAAGCTGAAACACGGAACTCCCCAGATTGGCAAAAATTAAAATACAAGTGCAGGTGAGAATGGGAGAAGTGAAGACTCAGATTTTTTTTTTTTGTCTTTTTGAGACAGGGTCTCACTATGAAGCTCAGACTGGCCTTGGGCTCACTTTTGTAGCCCAGGCTGGCCTCGAACTCCCACTGATCCTCCTGCCTCAGTCTCCCAAATGCTGGGATTACAGGCATGCATCACCATGCCCAGCTCTCACACACATTCTATGAAGGTTTTGTTTTTTTTTTTTTGGCTGGCTCAGGCTGCCTTAAGGGTGGGTGTGGGGAACGAGCAACAGTGCTGTGCCTGACTGGGATTGCCCACTCAGATGCTTAAACCACTGAGCTAACCCAATTCCCCCTCCCCATTCTGTGAATTAACAAAGCAATCAGGGAGTATCAGCAAATCTGAGACTATATGTCTTAACCAAGAATCTCAAGCCCCCACCTAGCCTAGCAAGACTCACGCATGCGCAGAAGGAGCCCCGTGCTTATAGAGTCATCCATAATTGTGAATCAATGCAAGTGTCTTTCAGCTGCAGGGTGGACAATTCTCATAATTCAGGGCAGTGGGAACAAGGGACCCCCATCCCCGGATACTATCATGGAGCTGTCTCATATGTCATAGTGGATGGGGATGATGATCCGCAGAACAGATCCCACAGCAGGAAATATATTGATTATGTCACCTTCAGCACACACACAGGACCAGTGTGTTGCTTTATCAGTGTCTTGACAAGAATGTGGAATCAAACATGGGGGCCAGGTGTGGTGCAGTCTTGTAATCCCAGCTACCCAAGGGTCTGAGGCAAGAAGATCGCAAGTTCAAGATCAGCCTGGGCAATTTAGTGAGACCTTGTCTCAAAATAGAAATGAAAAAGGGCCAGGGAAGTAGCTCAGTGCAAGAGGGCTGATGCAATCACCAGAAATGCAGACACACACACACACACACACACACACACACACACACACACACACAGAGTATAGGCCATGGCTTAGGACAATACTACTGAAATCCACCTTCGAGTTACGCTTGGCTTGCCACTTTCCAAAAGCAGCCTTGCAAGAAAGAGCTTCCCAGAAGCCTTCTGAACAAGGCCTTGGAAAGAAAAATGACCTAGTGACGATGCGGGAAAACTGACTTAAAGACACGATGCTCACTTTGAGCGGAGTCACAGAGGGTGGTCACACTTCACTGTAAGGACTACCTGGGAAGAGGCCCTGCCCCTGGGACTCAGCCCGGCTGAGGCACAGAATCAACGTTACGCTCTTCTTTCTCCAAAGCCCCTCTACCTCTAGAGGTTTCAGAGGACACTGCAACATGCTGAGAGATGTTATGGGAAAAACGGATCTGCTGTTGCATGAATTTGGGCTTAATACTGTGGAGTTCATCCATTCAGGACTTATCAGACCTTTGAACATGCCCTGGTTTGTCTCCTCACCCCAAGTTCTTATGCCTAGTTTTCACTGTTCCCAACTGGGCCAGCACAGATAGAACAAACTGTGACAATGCTGCAATTATAACGATTTTATTCAAACTGCAGGTTCATGAGTATGGGGACTTGGCTTGCCCCTAGTGTCCTGTAACCAGTCATGGTGAAGGTTTAAATAAGAGATAAGTAATGTGGTTTTGCGGAGTCTAAGAAGGTAAGCATTCTCTGAGGAGCTAAGACAAAGACTTCTTCGGATAACCAGTATTTATTGAGCTTCCAAACAGAGGAGAAAGGTAGCTGAGGAAGAGGTGGGAAACTGAGCAGGGTCTTGAAGTTTAGATCAAAGACTTCTCCAAAGCAGGACATTTTGCCAGTTAAGGGAACCGTCCTGTCTCCGAGGTTGACATTTATAGCCAGGGCCAAAAGGCTGCAGCTGCAGACTTGAGAATTGTAGCGAGAGCCGGGTGTCCTCAGCTGTGGCTTTATATTGCCCTGGGAAGTGTCACAGTATTGTGGAGCAATCCAGGTCTCTGCTGTGACCATTGGCATGGAGAGTGGCATTTATTGCATGCCAACCGCTACTCTTTGAGTAGGTCACCTAGGTCCTGGGACAGGCCTCTAAGTAAATATAGGAAGCCAATTAATTAATCTAAAATCCTGCTCAGAATTCTTCAGAGTGGCCTTTGTAACAAAAGCCCAGGGGTCAGCCCTTGGGGTAGGCCGGGTTGAGGGGATTTGGCAGTACATTTTGGCAAATTTACTCCTTTGGAGAAGTCTTTGATTTAGACTTCAGACTGGATTCTGACTGTCCCCATGGACCATGTGTTAAAGTACTGCTTCTCAGGGTGGCTTGAAGGGATTTGTTAGATACCAGTCTCCTCCTCTTCCCTTCCTATCCAGTGGTGAGCTGTTTGTCTTCTTTTGCTCCAGGTGGTCCCTTGCCACCTGGGCACCCACCGGAAGCCCACAACAGTGAGCCGCCTGGTCATGAGCTGGAACCTCAACAACCACGGTGTGAAATTAAACTCTTCTCTTTCCAAGTTACATCAGGTAATTCTTTTTGGCCATGCAAGGTAGACTAATGCAGATGTACAACCAGGGTGGCTCTAGTCCAGGAGCACAGAGGAGTATGCTGGCCACAGTGCCTGCCCACTTCCTGGCACTGGCCAGCAGCGTGGCCTCCTGCATGGGGAGTGAATCAGTGCCATCATCCCTATATATTGACAGGCTCTGATCGCAGGGCCAATCCACTACTGATCAGAAATAGTAAAGAATCGCACTGGTTCTGAACGTGTACAGATTTTTCTCTTGTCATTGTTCTCTCAACAATGTGATGCAACAATTCCATCCACAGCATTTCTATTGTATTGGGTACTGCAGGTGAGTGTGTGGCTCTATGTAACAACTACGGCATTTTATAAAAGGGATGTGAGTTTGGCATCTGCTGGACCTGTTTCCTGGGGACCAAGGGCTTTGACTGCTGTCAGAGAGGCTGAGACACACAGGACGGAGGGTTTGCACCCTACGCATCGGGTGGAGTCGAACCCTGACCTCCTACAGGCAAGAGGGTTGAGCACCTGTGCAAGGTGATGGCGGAAGTTGGCCTGGGACTCTCCTGGTCCCGGTAACCTTCCAGGGAGCCAGCATTCCTGTGCCCTTGCTCTGTACAGAGAGTCTGGCACTGTTGAGGAGATGGGGATGAGTAACACTTGGGTCCTGGAGACTCTGAGGCTATGAGGTGACCCTGGCGACCCTCAGGAGTTTAGCTTAGGGAAGTGAAAGGGTCAGGGCTGAGGTGTGGCCTGGAGGCTGGAAATCAGCTCTCTAGGACTTGGGGGTGGGGATTTACAGCTTCTAGAAGCTGGAAGACTCGCCTCACACCCAGGCCTTTTGGGGTTGGCATCCCTGGAGCCTGGGCCCTGTGGAGCCTCTACAGAGTAGAACATTCCAGGTTTCCCCAGGGAGGAGCCTTTGGGAGGTCAGAAGAGAAGTGTTGAGCGGCTGTAGCCCTTGCCCTCCACCAGGTCCCCAGCACATGTCTGCTTTGGCCACACCGAGGCCTTCAAATGCTGTCCCTGTGGAGCAGATGCCTACTGACTGTAACGCTCTTCCTTGTACGCATCTTAACCTATGGCTTCGGTTAAAAAAGTGCGACAGGAGCCTAGCTTCTTAGATCAGGCTAAAATAAAAATGGAGTCCCTGAGGCTGAAGCTCTAGTCACCAAACTGACACTAAGCAGGCTGCCTGGCCTTTCAAGAAACCAGGAGGGGTGAGAGAGAGCTGTCGCATCTCCCAAACAGGCCAGTTTCCAGCGGCTGAAGTCTCCTTGCCTTAATGTGTTCACAAAAGAGAAAGTGGCCGATAGTAACCACTTATTTTCCTATGGTTCCGATCACTGCTTTCCTATCCTCACCTTATAAGGAAAGGAACCTCAAAATGACCCACTGCAGCTTCGTTGTGTTTCTGGTCTCTTCAGTTTTTCAGGGTCTATAAAACCAACTTTCAGAGCTGAGGAGATGGCTCTGTGGCACAAGTGCCTGCCTGGCAAGTGCAAGGTCATGAGTTTGAACCTTGGTCCTGCAAAAAAAACAAAACAAACAAGTGCCTGCCTGGCTCATGGAAGCACTTATTTTTTTTTATTTTTTGAATGTGTTTGGTTGTTACAGGGTCTCGCTATGCAGCTTGGACTCATAGTGAACCTCCTGTTTTCAGCATTCCCAGCACTGGGATTACAGGGGTGCACTACCATGCCAGGACTCAGTTGCCTGACCAGTATACCCTGGGGGTGGAGCTGGCACAGCATGTTGCACTGGGGATCAAACTGCAATCTCTGCATTTGCCTAAGCAAACATTTTAGTCTGCTGAGCTATGTCGCCTGCCCCATTTATCCTATTTTTATGGAATGAAGTGCTACCTGATTCTACAATTTAAAATAAAGTCAACTAAAACCTTTAAATTAGTTGGATGTGGTGGCAAACACCTGTAATCCTATGTCTCAGTTATTTTCCTCTTGTTGCTGGGACAAATACCCGACACTCAAAATGGAGGAAAGAAAGGTTTATTTAGCTCACAGTTAGTGGAGGTTTCAGTCCATACTCAGCGGGCTCCAAGGCTCAGTAGAACAGGGCAGAGAGCATCCAGTTCATGGTGGTGGCATAGCAACAATGGCAACCGAGAGCCTGTCTCTCTGTCTCTCTTATATTACATTCAGGCTGTCTACCTCAGGCTGGGGGAAGTACTCACACCCATAATCCCAACAGTACTCAGATCCATAATCCCAGCATTGGATTACCCATAATCCCAGTGGATCATGAGTTAATCTCAAACTCTAAAAGTCCCCAGCCTTGACTGTATTAGGCTTTGGGGGGACAACTAGACACAAACCATAACATCATAGCACTTAGGGGGTTGAGGCAGAAGGATCACAGGTTAGAGGCCAGCCTGGGCTACATGACAAGATTCTGCTTCAAACATCTAAAATCTTAAAAGATCTTTCAGCTAAATGAATGTAATTTTAGGCTTTGGCCCATGGTTAAGTGTTGGAGCTAGGATTTGATCCTAACCCCAAAGTTGATATCCTTAACCCCTAGGCCACATCACTCAGAGGAAGGACAGTTGATGGTTTTCTTAGGAATTCAGGGGTCAAGGTAAAGCTTCTAGCATGCCTGTATAGAGTCCAGAGGCAGAAGTTCCCATGGGGATTTTTGTGTTCACTGCTAATCCTTATTAAATACTCTCTGATAATCAAGAGCCAGAAGCTTTGAAAGGCAGGCAAAGGAGGAGGAAAAGCTGCAGATGGGGAGGTTTGGTGAAGAGCCAGGCGGTGTCCATGGTCCTATTTGCAGGCAGCCACGTGCATCTGGAGTCTTAGACTGGGAACAGAAAGCCACCGCAACCCTGAGCTCCCTCCCTTAAGGAGCCTGAGGGCAAAGGCTGGAAGGTCTCTGGAGACACCCCTCTACTCCCTCAACAAATGGGAAAACTGAGGCACAAGCAGAAAGAAAAATGAACTGTCAAGGTCCAGAGGAAGTGAGAGGAAGAACCGGGATTGGACTCCAGGCCTCGAGGGTCCTTGCAGCAGGCGGAGCAGGGCTGTAGTCCTGGAGTGCTGCAACTGCTGGGGCCAAGCTTTAGAGAGCAGCTTCAGATTTGGGGTTTCTCTAGAATCAGAGCTTGGGCAAAGGACCCCAGGTCACGTTCAGTGTCTGTAGGGTGTGGAGAGAGAAAGAGAGAAAGAAGGAGATGATAAAATGTAGATCACTAAACAATTGGACTCAGTTTCCCCAGGAGTTCTGTCTGGGAAGCAGCGTGGCGCCCACCTTAGGGTCACTGGAGGAGTGTGGCTCCCAGGTGCCACCTCCCTGACTTCAGCTGGGCTCAGTGTGCCCATGAGAGCTGGGGTGGTGTCCGTTGGTCAGTGGCACACCCTGGGATGGTACAGCTTGGAGGGGCAGAGTCGGAGGGAAGAAACATGGCCACACAGTGAAAAAGTGAAGTGAACTTTTATCCGGTACTTCCTGCCAAAAGACAACTTTATATAACTTAAGTATATTAATTGGCTTTATTTTCTATTGCAGAGTCTGGCACCACTTCATGCCATAAAACACAATAAGTGCTAATGAGCCCGGCGGAGGAGCTTGGTTTACAGACAGAAAAGGGCAGAAGAAGGTCACTTTCCTTGTAAGGCCAGATGGGGAGACAGAACAATGGAAAAATCATGGGTTAACATCACACCACTTCTGATTTCCTTTGTTTGTGTGTGTGAAGGGATTAAGGCAGAGGGAATTTCACTAATATGCGGATGCAAATGAGTTTGTTCGGGAAATTTGATGCTTATCTCTCTAATCCTCATTTATTGCAGGTTAATGTAAACAATTTAGAACTTGGTGAAGCTGAAATTTAGTGTAAGGGACTCCATTTTGAATTTTAGCCTGATCCATTGGGGCCTGCTACAGGAACTTAATCCAATCCTGCTATTTTATTTTATTTGAGATAGGGTACCACTATCCTGCCCAGGCTGATCTCAAATTCTGGAACTCAAGGGAGTAGCTGAGGAGTAGTTGGGTCTACAGGAGCACACTACAATGTGCAACTTGTACTTTTTATTTAATAAGCAATAGGGGAAAGAGCTGAGATCCTTTTTGAATTGTACAGGCATTTAAAAGGAAGGGTGGGGACTGGCGAGATAGCTCAGTGGGCTAAAGCACCTGCTTAGGCAAGCTTAGGCAAGCGCAGGGACTGGGGTTCAATCCCCGGTACCACGTGCCATATTAGCCCTGCCCCCAGGGCTTGCTGAGCTGGCCACAGAGTCCAGGTGTAGTGCTGCACGCCTGTAATCCCAGCACTGGGGAGGCTTAAAACAGGAGGATCACTATGAGTCAGAGCTGCATAGTGAGAGCCTGTAACAAACAAATACATTAAAAAACATAAATAAAATAAAGGGAGGATGGTCATATCAAAGGAGACAGCAGCGACGTCAGGGAAAATATGAATGGCTGGTGAGTTCCTAGGTAATCGGCCATTGTGACTGCTTGCTGGGCATTATCAAAGGTGGGATCTTGTCCTCCAGAGACTGGGAGGCAGCGAAGCCCTGTGGTTCCTAATGGTTTCATTGCAAAGGAAGAGCTTTCATATCCTGCGAGTTGTAGGCGACCCATCTCCATCTCAGGGCAGAGGGGAGAATCAACTCAGAAGTCACTTTCAGCAAAAGCTCTATGAACAGGAGGTCAGCTGATCACGGTGTAGTACTGCCTGGAGCACACAGCAAATTCCTGCAGAGTGTTGGGCCAGGAGGAAGCGCCATCCTAGGGACATGGCTTTGTGCTGCTAAAAGAATTCGGTCCAAGGGCTGGGGAGATAGCTCAGTGGAATAAGCGCTTGCCTGGGAAATGCAAGGACCTGCGTTCAAAAGAATTCAGTCTTCTCTGGGTGCAGAGACTTGGACGGAGTGGGTATGTGCCAAGAGCAACCCCTTGTCACTCCACAGCTGCCCAGAGTCCTGACCACGTAGAACACAGAAACCTACAATCTCTCCCACACAGGGATGAGCATGCACATAAACACTGCCACTTATGCAAATGTGCAGGCAGGCAGGCACACACGTGTGCGTGTTAACACGATCCACACAGCAACTGCACGGCTGGAATGGCACACAGTAGCACTGCTAGCTCCCCTGCACGTAAAAGGCTGAAGACAGAGCCGGACCCACAGCTATGCAACCTCTGCCCTTGCACAGGGCCTCATGCTTGGAAGGGCCCCAACTAGTTTTAATCTCTACTGTTACGGTTTTGAATTCTTGAGAATTTTGGGGGCCGGGGAGATAGCTCAGAGGCATAAGTGCCTGTCTAGCAAATGCAAGGTCCTGAGTTTGATCCCGGTACCACCACAGAAAAAAAAAAAAAAAAAAAGAATTTTGGAACAAGTGGCCACACACTTTAATTTCGCAGTGGGATTTGCATGCACAGATGCAGGCGCTTACGTTCTCTACTTCATTCTGTCTTGCGCTTCCTAGACTGATCTCACACCAGAAGTTCTTCTGATCCTTAGGCCTGAATCCTCTGGGCTGCAAAAGAGAACCACGAACTCCAACGGGAGGGCAGCCTCTGAAGGTAGGGCCAAGGGTAATGTCCGACGATGGCCTCTAGGTGGCAGCACCACTCCGAGTCAAGCCTCAGCAGAACCGGGAGGAAGGTGGATGGGCCGGTAAGCAAAAAGCGTTCATGGCATCCACTTTTTTCCAGAAAGTGTGGCAATTTCCTGAAGCGTAATCCATTCTACTGCCAGCTTTTCAGTGCTGGGGACGGAGCCCAGGACCCCTCACTTGCTAAGCCTGTGTTCTACCACTGAGTTACACTCCCAGCCCTGATATCATTTAAAATATTTTTCCCCAAAAAATCTAATTATAAATACAACTCATTTTATTATAGAAAACAGCACACATACAAAAATTAAAATCATCCATAACTTGACACTTTGATCCTCTTTATAAAAGGACGTGAAAGTGGCCGTACTTCCTCTCCTTCCACAGGCTTGACAGTTTTCTCTACTTATTTCAGATGTACTCATAGCATCACACTGGAGACGTTTTATTTCCCCCACACAGGCACATAGCAAGACAGGGTCTGTTACTTTTCACTTAAGATGACCTAGTTGAGGGGCTCGGGACATAGCTCTGGGGTCCAAGCAGCTGTGTGTCAAGTACAAGGACCTGGGTTCGATCCCTGGTACAGCACGGTGTGCTGGTTCCAGAACCCTGGTGCGCTGAGCCAGCCACTTAAACCAGGTGTGGTGGTGCTGGCCTGCAATCCCAGCTCTGGGGAGACCAAGATAGGAGGACCACCACGTATAGTGAGGCATTTTATCAAATAAATAATTTTTTGACCTAGTTGTGTTTTCTGGGTGGTACGTGTAGATTGCCTCATCTTTTAACCTGGAATCTAGTATTTCACAGCTTGGCTTTTGCCTCTTAGATGTCCAGTAAATTGAACAGTCTATACTTGGGGTGTGAGTGGGGAGCAGTTTCATTTTCTCCCCTCCATTCATCTAATAACATTTATCTCAGATGGGCACATGGAAAGGCCATCTGCCCGTCTTTTTTCGTTTTGTCCTTCCTTGTCCCCATTACTTCTTTGGATTTTGTTGCCATCTGTCCTAGTTCAGGGCCCAAGCCCAGCCCCGGGCGCTTGGAAGACTCCCCTTAGGATTAGGAGGTTTAGGTCTCTGAGGATCTTCGAAG
Organism: Capromys pilorides; assembly: GCA_004027915.1. NCBI lineage: Eukaryota > Metazoa > Chordata > Mammalia > Rodentia > Capromyidae > Capromys > Capromys pilorides. The sequence continues at coordinate 17,874 of PVKN010015851.1, forward strand.
TGATGCAGCTACAAGCCAAGCCTCGTCTTGCCGGGCAGGACTGTCTGTGGCAGCTGAGGATCGCACCACACTCATCTAAGGCTTCCTCAGGACGGCAGGGCTTTTCCAGCCCCCCTCCCTGCATGGCCTGGCTTGGCTCCCCTGTGAGGTGCCCTTGAGTGAGACTGGAAGGCAGCTGTGGCTGGCATGGCCATGCCATCGTGGGTCCAGCAGCACTTCTGGCTGTGTCCACAAAGCTGTTACTGGAGGAGACTGGGAGTGAGTGGGTGGATTGAAGAGGTCAGATCTACCCTTGGTGGGAGCCAGAACCGGGCAGAACCGGTTGACTTGGGACCCAGAGAGAGCAAAAA
>PVKN010015852.1:0-17592 GCA_004027915.1 Capromys pilorides
CTATATTTTTTTTCTTCATTTTATTGGTTTGACTGTAATAGAAAAATATGCACTGGAAATTTGTGCACTGCCAATAACTCTTTTGGCGTATTCAAAAGCTCTACAAGCAACCATAGATATCTTTATGTCAAAATTGCCTTTATAAAAATATTTCTGCCTTCATCTCTGATTCAAAGCCATGCTTCACAATAGCACCTCCATGCCTACATTAAGTGAAATCCTCAGGAGGTGCAAATGAATAGCGTGACGTGCTCAGTGCCAAAGATCGCACATTCCTCAGTCTTGAAAATGTCACCTGCTGCTGAGGTTTCAAAAAGTGTCTCTTCAGCTAGAATATAACAAAGATTCAAAAGTTCCGGAGTGAACCTCCAGGTGCCTGTAATTGGAGGGTGGATAGCATCTCACTTGAAATAGTTCCAAAAATAGAACAGAAATAAGCCATACAGCCCCAACTAGATGCACGAGGAGAAGGGTCCTGCCTTAGAAAGTCTTCAGTTAGGAATGAAGTATAAAATTATTTAATGTGCTGATAGCATTATAGGTCAAAGAGGACTAGAAAACCTATTAACAGCTTTTCAGATATTTAAAGTAAATGCTTAATTTTAAATCAAGGAAGTGAAATCTAGGGAGGTTAATAACGTAACGGTTTTGACAAATTTGAGGAAAAATGAATTCAGAACTCAGAATTCTAATTCTAACTAAACTATAATTACACACTTTTCTGGACATGTTATATAACATGTGAAAAGGTTATCATGCCAGAGACTGGCGCCCTGATGAGACCAGACACTTTTTTTTTTTTTTTTTTTTGCTTTCTCTTAGATAAACCAAAATGGAGCATTCATGAGCATCTCACTGCATATGAAGTTGTTAAAAATTTATGTTCTGAGAAAAAACTAAAGTGGGAAAAAAACTGTCAGAAACAGCACAGAGAAAGTGTCACATCATTGCAGGAAGGGATAATTCACTTTCAAATCCGAACACACACAGAAAGTGGCTTTTGCTGCCTCTCCCCACGGGCTGGCTGTGGGAGCTGAGTGGAGCAGCGCGCTCTGGGGGGCTGCGGTGAGTGCGCTAGCGCTGGCGAGCGGCGTGGAAGGGCGGCCCGGAAGGCCAGGCCCATCTGCGGAACTTGTGAGTGAAGGTGAAAGGGACAGAGGAAGGTGGAATTTTACTAATTATAGTACATTTGTGCCGGGCAGACTTTTCTCCTGTAGACATAACCATTGATAGGTTTCCTATGATTTTTTTCTTCTCGTTTTTCTTCATTCATCTTTTCTTTTCCCTCAAATATATCAGGTTTTAAGTTTTGAAATAACTTTAGCAGAGAAAAACAATCAAAAGATATGACCAACGGAACTTATAAAATACAAAACATTTTTTTCTAAATGATACAATAAGAATGCAGAAACGCAAGGGTAGCATAGGCTAACGATAATGTATACTGCCTTTATAGTAACTATTATGTACGCTGCATATACCAACAAAATATTTTATACAGTGTGATATTTATTATACGTGGATATGCATATATAATCTCTGAATATTTAATACATAAGTATTCTAATCAACAGATATAGAAATTATGAGAAAAAGATTGAGCAGACACTTCAAAACAATAACTTCTTTAGGTTATAGGTCATTTTGAAATATTAACATGTAAAAACGGTCCAACATCAACATTACTACTCATTTTTCTTTTCATATTGGTCATCAAACTCAGGACCTTTGTTTGCCCGGCAGACATTTACACCCCTGAGCTATATCCCCGGCAATGTATGTTCAACATCAGTAGTCATCAAAAGAAATGAAATTTTAGTTACAGAGAACACTTTTATACAAAGTGGTATTGTAAATTACATGATCACTTTAAATAATTGAACATAAACAAGTAGGAAGATTAAATGCAAGCCCCCTCCAGGGCCTCATTGTCTTTCTCATAGGCATGTACCTGACTAAGTGACTTTCACAGTCTCTGCCACAAAATCCAATACCTACAACCTCATGAAGGGAAGTCCACCCTGCTTCCTGTTTTCAGAAGTTTCGTGCACCATGTGGTTGGCTGCAGATGCAAGAAACCAGGCTGAGAAAGCTGCTCACATTCTGTGGCCAGAACACAGAATGAAGAGGGGTTCCAGGGTGGGAGAAACACCTTCCTGGGTCACAGACTCAGCTCGTCCATCCAGGCCCTGTCTCTAACACCACCACTCAGCATCGTAAACCCCAGAGCCAATCACCCTCTGGAGGCCTGTCCTCGAAACCTTAGTGTTAGGGACACGTAAATACGAATCACAGCAGCACCCATGAGAATGGTTTTTGTTTTAATAAACCAATACATATAAAAGTACAAGAATATTCACAGTGGCCTTAAAATAGTCAACACCCTGGGGAAAATGAAATATTCATCCACATTTAAATAAATTACTAGAATAAAATTATATTAACATTTTTAAATAAAATATATCACTTGTATCTAAGAAAAGATACATAAATACCGTTGATATTTTACTAGATGAAAGAAACAATATACCAAAGACTATACATTATATTATTTCATTAGCTTCAACTTTGGAAAATGGGTGATGGATATCAGAATAGATGCCAGCTTGTGGTGAGAAGAGTGGCATCAGATGGAAATGGCATGATGGGTATTCTGAAGTCCTAGACATGCCCTACATCTTGGCCTCAGTGATGACTACTTAGAGATACAGCTATAAATCCTTATTGAGCCGCATAATTAAAACTAGTGAATTTTATTGTATGTATTATATCCTAATAATATTATAAAATTAAAGAAACTTAATATATTATAATTAAATTTTTCACTGAAAATGTGAAAGCATGGGCTAATACTTAAATATATTTATTCAACCCATTTTAGAAGCAGAAAGAGTATTAGAGACTATAGAATGCAGAAATACCACATATGACTCATGACTATGGGAAGACTCTTCCCCTGAGAGATAACTAGAATTTCAAATATGGACTTGCTTCTAGGGTACAAAATAGGCCTACTGACCCAAAGCTCTGAGGGTAAGACTTAGAATGCAAGAGTGCAGAAATCTTTTTGGAAAATTAAATGACAAAGATGTAATTCAAACTCTTACATGTATATTCACAAGTTAGTGTTGGTGGACTGGCCAAATACTCGGAAAATTAAAGCACCTGCAAGGAGGAGCAGGGGCCAGGGTTTGATCTCGGGGCCTGCAGTGCCGGCCCCACCCCCAGGATGCACTGAGACAGCCACTGAGCCTGGGTGTGGTGCTGCATGCTTGTAATCCCAGCTCTTGGGAGGCCGTAAACAGGTGGATCACTACAAGTCCAATCTAGTAGTGCAACCCTGAGCACTCTGCAGGCTTTTCCCTTAAAAAAAAAAAAATACAAGAGAAAAAGTTAGTGTTTATTTGGCCAAGAAGACACAAAACTTATATAACCTTTCCACCAAAAATTAAATTTTGATAATATTGATTGGTACCAGAGATCCGGGTCTCATGTGATGTTCAAACAGCACTTGGTAGCAGTTGCCGCTCTGTTTAAGTCCAGGAATTAATCCCTGGAAATGCCATCTCCCCTATCTTTAGAAGCAAAGTTGACATTTGAATCAAGACCTTTTCCACTTTCTGTTTTCTGACTCAAAGTCTGTAATGACCCTGACTATCACGCTGCAGCCTGGATAGCCAGGACCAAGTGCAGGCGCTGCTCTGTGAGGGTGCCCAGCTCTTGCTGGGGTTGAAGTTGTAAGGCAGACACACACGCCTTCATTCTTAAGATATTTAGAGTAGACACACTATGAAATGCGTAATTGGATAATTTAGGGTTACAGTGCTCTTCCGTATTCTGCTTCATTAATTCTTAAAATCACATCTGTAATGCATGTGGAGTCAGAACTGTACATTTCACACGGCACCAGACTCTATTTGAAAATCTAATATGAACAAAGTGTTCTCTTGTATAAAGGCTTAGAATAGATTTGAGCATATTAACATGCTGATAAAATTTTTAAATGAGCGCATGCTCGACTGGGTATGAGAAAAGATTAGACGAGAGCTCCATGTACAGAGTGCACGCATCACGGTCCGCGAGGCAAAGGTCAGCACCACCCTGGGCAGGTGGCTGGGGACCCTGAACACAGAGAGCCTGTGGGAAGCTCCTCACACTTGTGCTGCAGCACGTACTGTGTGTTAGTAATGCTGACAACAGCCTCTGTGGGACTCTGTGTACCTTGGGAAGAGGCTTGTGTGAACGCAGGGAAGCAGGTCATCTTTATTACTTTTATTTTACAAACTCAACCTCCTGTTTAAGGTCTCTCAACTAGCTGGCATGCAGGAGTCAGTTTTCTTCTGGAACTTTCTGAGGTTCTTGCATAACGGCATGTGTTTCTACTACTTCATTAATGTATCTTGCCTTAGATGTCACAGAACAAAGTAATCATAATAGAACAATCATGCTATGACTAGGCTGGCAAATCTGTCCATGGAAGTAGTCTGTGTGCCAACACCATCGCAAGCTACCCTAAAAAGCACTCAACAATTGCCGGAGACCACTGCGAGGGGGAAGACGTCACACGTTTTACTCCTGGAATTGAATTAACATAACACTAACTTTTGTTCTTTCTAAAACAACTCAAGAAATGAGAAGAATTTGTACACCATGACAACGTAAGGCATGATTTAAAGACCCCTGGTTCCTTTCATATGGAAGTAGAAGCAAATACTAAACAGATTGTAAGAAAAAAGGATGCAGATATTAGCAAAAGAAGAGGGGACAGGAGGTGGAGGAAGGAGAGGAAGACGGCCAAAAGATGACTAACAAAAGACTAAGGGCGTGTTACCTACATGTACCACACTCTCATCAAGAATATGACCATTACGTGTTCCAAATGCATTCTAATAAACAGGAAAAACTATCAAAACTACATTTCTTCAAAGCCCACACATCTCTTCTCGGCACAAAACTCCAAGTTGCAGTCCCATCTAGTTGCTGTTTGGCTTAATTGTGTATTAGCATGGCTTCCGGCTGTACTGTGTTCCAGTATAATGTGACATCTGCTACGTGAAAAGACACTATTCAGTCATTACTCAGAAGAAATAAGCTGTTCTTCATTTGAAAGCATCTGGTTTAAGAGAATTACAGCACACATGCTTGTGCCCACACGCGCGCACGCGCACACACACACACACACACACACACACTAGGCTTTCCTACACTGCCCACTTCTTCCTAGTCTTTCTGCAAAGTATCACACATAGCGACGTCCGTTAACTGAGTCTTCAGAGACACAGCATAATTTCCACAGCAAGCATCGCAACTGGGGACGGAGGCACATGAAATCCAACCTCCTAGCGCTCGGCATGCTGCTCTCAGGAGAGACAAAGCGCTGAGGGGCAGCGCGCTCCCGTGTAGGTACCTCACCCACATCGCTTCTGAATCAGCCGATGCCTCCACTTCAACAGAAAATACATCAACTTGGTTTATGTTCCTCTTTTTTACATTGTATAAGAAAAGAGAAATTAGAGAGATGCCAAAAAACAAGATCCTGTAGTAGTAATCATACACTCGAACCATTCGTCATGATGAGAAAAACCATCTTGCAGTCTAGCGACACTGATCACACCAGATTGTGCAACTCTGAAGCCCTCCAAGGGTTTCTCCGTCTCACTTGGAACAGTAAAAAGCCGCTCCACGTGCCTCTCAGTCCCGCAACCTCCCCACATCATTGGCTCTCTGGGTGACTTCCTTGATCCCGCCACTAGGGCGGGGCCCAGCGGGCCTCAGCTTCTTGAACAAGGTGCCCAAGTTGCACCTCGAGCCTCTGTGTACCTGCCTACTCTTGCGGGGAACTCACTTCACGCACAAGGGAACGTGCATCACTGTGTCATGATGAGCTTTGTTTTTGTTCTAAAATCTTTCTTGTCGCACTGCTTACAACATAAACACTTCTATCTGTCCCCTAGCACTTATCACCCACAATCCATATGAGAACACGCACATGCATGTGTGTGTGTGTGTATGTGTGTGTGTGTGTGTGTGTGCTTTGTTTACAGTTACATCTGCAATTCCTGGAACCAAGACTAGCAACCAAGAAATATTCAGTAAATAGCTGCTCAATAAGTGCTTAAGAAATAAATGACAGATGGATGAATTCAAAGAACAATCTGGGAGAAGAGGAAGCTAAGCTCACACACGTTTGAGGGTGAAAGGCTCGCCCGATGCTGCTGTCAGGGGTAAAAGCAGGCAGGGGCCCATGCGCGTGTGAGTGAGCAGCCTGTGTGGGGCTGTGGTAGTGGAGTGGAGCCGCACTTGTGGAGTCCAGAACAAGAGTGAAAGGAACTCCAGAGACTGATGAAGAACCGAGCGATGATGTCTTCCTGGATCTGTGTACAGCATTAATTCCATGACTACGAGGCTGAGCCATTGCAGACGAGAAGGCAGGAAAAATGTCTGCTATCCTCAGGGCAGCAGTGGAGATATTTTGCTAGGTGTGGGGGAACTCGTTAATAGTCACAGAGTAACACAACTGCTGTGCCCAGTTGCTGCCTCATCACATACTTATTGAGGGTCTGGGGAATTTTACTAAGTATTATGGGAGATACATGCCAGTTTTTGATATTATTCAATAGAATTCATTCTTTGTGGGTACATTTCCTCCTTGGCACCTTTGCTATGCCGAGGCAGGAGAGAGGATAACTGAAGCTAGGAAGAGGGGCTGCTCTGGAGCACTGCCTGTCCTTTAGAAGACAAAGTCCTCCCTCCATACTTCAGTCATCTTATGATTCCACTGAGGCCCCTGCCTCTGGGCCTTGTGTGTTTGGATTTTCTATGAGTATGAATTGCCTTTTCCTTTACTCACCCTAAGGCATAGCAAAGGTGCCAAGGAGGACAGGGTGTGACAGACTGAACCGTGCATTCCAGTATGGAATGGACTGATTAGGGACTCAGCATGGGACTGCAGTTGGATATGTGGTACATAAGATGGAGAGCTTTAGTGATCCTCTTAGGTAGCTGTTTTGTAACCTGACTAGTGGCCTTGCCAGGAGAAGACACTGGGCATGAAAGGGTCACACCAGGGGCGTCTGTCCAGAGAAAGCTGCTTGTGAAGATGTTCCCCCACAAGCCAAGGGAGAAAGGGCTGGGGACATCGCCCTGTGGACAGCTTGGCCTTGCAGTTCTACCTTCAAGAATGATAAGAAACTGCATCTTTGTTGTTGAAATTAGTGTATAGTACCTTGTTATGCTAGCCCTAGCAAATGAGCAGCCTCAACATATACTTACTTAATTACCTTTAGTTGAAGGGTGGCAGAATGTGATGCTCTGGGTAACTTGGAGTGGAGGCAGATTATGATTCAAATGCATAAAATCAATTTTTGACAATTAATTCTGAACTTCATTCAATTAGTTTTAATGAATCAATTAAATTTAATTTTGAAATTAATTTTAAATTTAAATGATATCATTTATGGTCATCAAATAGAAACAAGCCCACACGTCTTCTCCTGGGACTGCAACAGCACTTCAGAAAGAACGGTGTATTCAGGAGCACCCCTAATGTTGTAAGACACAATTATTTGGTCAAAACTTGATAGATCAGTAAGACATCATGATTTTGGTTAAACACGGGTTCATGAACAAAACTTTCAATGATCTACCTAAAAGAATATCAGAAATTATCTGTGAACAGCACAGTGGTACAGTAAATGGCATAATGCCTATTTAGCGAGGACACATTTATTAGCCAGCCACAAAGAAAAGTCAAATGCAGGGGTACAGTGCTCAGCTCGAGCCTTTCCCTGGGCTCAACACTCCGGGTCCTCAGGAATCCTCATTCTCCGGCTCACCATGCAGCCCCTGCCCCTTGCGCTTCTGCTTGCTCTCAGGTATCCAGTACCCGGATAGACTGGAAACGAAGGTGGTGAGCAGGCTTTGCGCCGCCAGGACCGGAAGTCAGCGGGTTACTTTGGAAAGGATCTCCGAGCGGCCTCCGGCTCCCCAAGGTTTTCCTTTTGCTAATCAGCCCTGTGTGTGTGTGTGCACCACAAACACATTGCTAAGCCACAACCTAGTGTGAAGTATTTTTGTTTTCCATTTTTGTTGAAGAAGCCAACCTACGCTTTGGTTCCCAAATTTAGTACGTCGTGTTTCTAATCTGCATTTTGTCATGTAATTCTTTGCCTGTTTAAGGTCTTCTAGAGAGGCAAATAGCATGAGGATTTCCGATTTACTTGGTTCCGGGGAACCTTGCGGCCCACTTGCACAGCTTTGTTGCAGTCACGTACCATTGCGGAGAGGTCAGTATTCTGTTAATTTAACACATAGGAAACATAAGCTAAGAGGGGATAAGCAGTCGGTCAGCGTCCCTCAAATAGTAAGCGCTGGACCTCTGGGCTCCCAGTGCATCAACGTCCGAGAGGTCCCTGAGATTTGTCTCCGTTTCTCACAGTCCTTCCTTCCAAAAGCCTTTAACTGACAATTCACTGCACAAAGCAAAATCATTATCTTCTAAACAAGGGGAGTAGAAGCAGGGGCAGATACAAGCACCTGCCGTGCTCACTGCAGCGGCGGTTCCTGCGCGCTTCTCGGTTGGGTGTGTGAGCCTACGTCAGCGCGCAGCAGGACCAGAATGCACTTCACAAAATACCTCTGCGGAAATAGCATTTTATTTTGCTGAATTATGTCTAACTTGTTCTTTTACTAACATTTGAGTAGATTTATTCCCGTGAAACCCATACAAGGTTGATTTTTATCTCCCAAAATTTTCTAATATCTATAGAAATTGTTATTCATTGCTAAAGTATTATTTATTTCACTAAAAAGAATGTTAAAATATTTAAGTGCAAAGGAGAAGCTAATATAACATTTCACACAGGTTAAGGTGTGTCGATGTATCACAGACAGGAGAACAGGGCTGAATGACCTGGTGCCGAATGTTTGTAAAGGACAGCTGCTGGGAGTCTCTGGAAGATGCTGCTCTGCTGCTCTCCACCCCTGCAATTTTGTCCCTGTGATGAGGGCCCTTAGCTTCTCTTGTAGAGCTGGGTCACCCACTGGACGCCTGTGACATGTGGCTACACTCGTAACACCGATAGCCACCACTTTCCTGTCAGAGACTTCCGCAGTTTTGTTCCTATATCACAATGCATGACTCGTTAACATCTTTTAGAAGGGCACAAGTTAGCAGCATAAGTGAGCGAAGGGTCTTGAGTCCTTCAGACCGTCGCTGATGGCGCCCTTACACAAACTCTGCTGCGGCCGTGTGTGCAGACCCACTGGTCGTCTCAGGGACAGTGAAAGCAGTCCAGCAGAGGCCTGACCACGTGGGACACACAGAACGCACCAGCAATCGGTCCACTGACTGTGCGAGTGTCTTCTAAAGCTTATGCTACGCCAAGCACTTCCTAGATCCTGAAGGGGTTCTGAGGAAAGAAACACAGTCCTTGCACTCAAGAGACAAATGCTTAGCTACATAATTACAGCGCACAATAATCCCACTGTGATTCTAGCAGCAATCAGACATGTGCGTGGCTCAACGAGACTCATGTATCATACATATGATACCATAAACACATACTGAGTATGCTTACATTTGCTAGCAAACAAATATATAGTATAAATCTGTATAAAGTAATTAATTATGTAATGATATTCTGGTCACTAATCATTCATGTAGAATTCTGACTAGAGGGGCTGAGGAGAGAGTTGAGTGGTCTACAGGCCGGCCTGGCAAGCACAAGGACCTGAGTCCAGCCTCCAGGGCTGTGTGCCCTGCGAGCCCCAGAACCCCAAGCGTGATATGTCACTCCAATCCTGGGTGTGGTGGCACATCCCTGTAAGCCCAGAGCTGGGGAGACTGAGACAGGAGGATCGCTACGAGTCCGAGCTGTGTGGTGAGACCCTGCATCCAAACAAGAGAAAGCAGGCTGACTACACTATACGTCCTAGGCATGCAGTGAACTCTGCCACTTAGGTCTGAGCAACTACACCAGGATGCTCACACACTGCCCGCACCACCCAGGTCTTCTCAAAATCTATCCTCATTTCACAACATGCCCGTATATCTTATGTGCTACACATGTACTGTGTAATATTCTGCTGTCACTTAAAATTCAGGTTTGTTTTTTTTTTAATTTCACAAAGAAAGTAATAGGTTATCTCTGGATTAAAGTAAGGGAGTTAGTAGAACTCATGTAATGGCAGAAAAATTAAGTGGATATTAAAAAATGAATTAATCACATAATGTGACAATAAGAAAAAAAGAGTGAGAAATCATGCATGGCCTCAACACAGCTGGGGAAGGGAAGCTCTTGCCCAAACACTAAAATTCCGAGGGGTCCCCCTAGCACTGTCAGCCCTGACCTCCAGCTCCCGAAACACTGCAGTCCTGGAGTCTCCGGCCCCCTGAACCTCAGGAAATGTTCTCTCCTCTGTGTCATCCACCTTCCTCCAGACACTGCACCGCTCATGGTGGCGTTGCCCTGGCAGAAGCCCACGACTGCAGGCAGGGTGGCCACAGGTGGCTGCTGTCCGAGGCGTGTGCCATGCTCACAGCGTGGCCTGGCTTGTTCACCTGAGCTTCAGAAACTGCGTCAGGGGCTACAGATTAGGATGGCATCATCACTAGTGCTAAGGAACATGGGTTTAATTGCAAAGAGTGACACGCTAGCAGAATAATGTTCTCGAAGGATGTTCACATCCCAGTTTTCAAACTAGTTGTCACATTACTTTTCATGGTAAAAATAACTCTACATATGCAGTTAGAACTATAGGCAATGGATCCATGCAAGCTAAAGACCTTCCCCAACTGGGTTCAAAGAGACAGAGATAGGAAAAAGGAAGGAGGGGGAGGGACTCAGCAGAACAGCTCCCGGGGATGCAAAAGCAGCACGTTAAGGGGTGCAAGTGGCCTCTACCTGGAAGATGTGGAAGCTGATCCTGCTCCAGAGCCTCCAGAAGGCAGCACAGCCCTGCTGCTGCTTCCATTTGAAGCCACTGAGGACCCAGGCTAGAATTTCTGTCTCCAGAACAAAGGATAACAGATGTCTTAGGAGTAAGTTCTTTGGCAATTTGTTAGAGCAGGAATAGAAAATAAAGGAAGCATTACTGAAAATGTCTCCAGCAGGTAGCATTAAGAGTTAGAAAGTAATAAAATCCTGTAGATAAGAGCTTATTGGGCCGGCCAAATAGCTTAGTGGATTAAAGCACCTGCAAGCAGGTGCAGGGGCTGGGGGTTCAGTCCCCAGGTCTGCCGTGCCGGCCCTGTCCCCAGGGTGCGCTGAGATGGCAATTGAGACTGTGCGTGGTGGCACACGCCTGTAATCCCAGCTCTTGGGAGGCTGTAAACAGGTGGATCACTGTAAGTCCAGTCTAGTAGTGAGACCCTGAACACCCCGTAGACCCTTCCCTAAAACAAAATACAAAAAAAAGAGCTTATCAAAAATAACATAAAACAGGAAAAACAGTGACTTTAATAATTAGCGTGAAAAAAATAAAATCTTTAAACATAATTAAATTGGTGTGATTTTCTTTCCTGATCTAACATGAAGCCCGTACATAGCAACTCTGGCCTGTGGCAGTTGTGTAGTGCTCCCAGAAATGTCCACTTTTTGCTCTTCCTGTGACAATAATTCCATTTTCTAGGGCATGGCCACAAGATAGCTGTCCTAGATGTCACTGCTGCTGGGTATCAGACAAAAAGAAGAAAGGACAATGATAGCCAAAGCGCAGTAATATTATTTAGACAAGACACCGGATCTGCAACTCATCCTCTGAATAATCATTATAAAGACAACAGCACGCAGTGTGTTAATTATTGTAACTGTCCAAGCAACGGTTAGCAGAAGAGAGTCCACTTCTGAAATGTTTGTCTCATTTTTCCAGAGTGATGTGAACTAGTAATACTATAATTATTTGTTACTCAATACAAAGAAATTCCAAAAGACTAGTTATGTTAGATTGACCCATTGGTAGAGTTCTGATAGTAAAACAGAAAATGTAAAATTAAATATAGAAAAAAATTATGTATTTTTTTTTCATGTGAATTGTGGGGCTTGTGAAAGTCTTCAGGTTAGTAAATATAGTAACTCTGTGAAGTAGAGGGTTTTCCATAGTTTTCTTAATATAGACACACAAGTCTTTTTATGTCTCAGTTACTCTTCTCTCATTGCTGGAACAAATACCCGACACTCAGCATGAGGGAAGGAAAGGTTTATTTAGCTCACAGTTAGTGGGGGTTCCAGTCCATACTCAGCTGGCTCCAAGCCAGGGCAGCACATGGCAGAGGGCAACCTTCCCTGGCGGCAGCAAAGAGCAGAGAACCAAGGAAGGAGCAGCAGCAACAAGGGCCACAGAGAGCCAGTCTGTCTCCCTTAAACTGCACTCAGTTCAACCTCCCTAGGCTGGGTACAACACACCCATAATCCCAGCAGTACTCAGACCCATAAGCATAGCCTCAAGTCATGAATTCACCACAAACTGTAGAGCTGCACCTCTATGACTGCATGAGGCTTTGGGAGGGGACAAATACACACCAACTGTAACACCTTATATTCAGAGGCAAATTTCATCAACCTAGAATAACCCATTTGAGATAATGTGGTTCAGCTTGTAAAGCAGTGCTATAAGGAAGGGAGGGCATTAGAAACTTACTAAGGAATACAGTGAAGCCTGACCCTGCATTGTTCCAAGAGCAGAGTAGCCACAAGAGACAGGAGGACTCTCTTGCTATGGATCATCCAGAGATGGCAGACCTATGGCGCTTGTGCTGCAGCAAGCTCTCGGTAGTTCCTGAAAGCTCTCGAAGGTTTGCCATCTCTAGAACATTGCTATCACTGTCTGTCACTGAGGCCCATGGAAATAAATACTCAGCGCCCTTACAGGAAACTAATTATTCCTCCTCAGTCAAAATGCATGCCTGCAGTCCCAGCGCTGAAGCAGGCTGGAAAAGGGAGGGTTCAAGGTTTACTTGGGCAAATCGGTGCGCTCTTGTCTGAAAAGCACTGCAGAGCCATCTCCAGGGTGCAGCACCCTTAGGCACATTGCCAGTGCAGGAAGGAACAATAATCTTCATCACTAAATCAGGACAGTGAAACGTGTTTAAAAATTTCAAAATGTTCTCTCTCAAGTCATATATAATTTTGCATTATTACAACTTAACATCTCATCAAATGAAAATTGATTTGATTTTCAATAAACTAAAGAACATGATTTACATTTTTCTTCACTATTTTTAAGTGGAAAGCATCACACAGTACCTTGGAATCCACAGCAGTGGAGAGACATGCAGTGCGCAGCGTTGGGGAACCCTGTCTGCTGCCCTGTGTCTGTGGGGTGGTCATCTCGGGGCAGACCCGGCTTCTCTCCACAGGAGGGCTGTTACTTTCCTGTCATTCCTTAGAGACACTAGGTAGGCAGGTTAATCTGATGAAGGAACTACGGTTCAAGGAATATTACTAAAATGCACAGTATATGCGTTAAATCACAGCATATATATGATTTTCCTTTTGGAGAAATTTATCTGCAATTTCCTCCCATCCTTGATTTCCAAAGAGCTTAAATGGATGAGATTTTCAGATTGCCTTTATGATGATAACAGCATTCTCTTTCATTCCAAATATATTTGCGGTTGGAGTTAAATACGATGTCATTTCACTGCTAAAATGCAGTTAACACACGTGAGCACAGATGTGAATTAGTATATCTTAAAATACATGTTATATTTATCTTCTGGATTTTTACTGAGAGCCATGTCCTGGAGTGGACAATACAATGCATACAACATATGTTTCTTTGTTTGTTTGTTTTCCTGGAGAAATAGTTCACATTGGGTAGAGATAAAAAAGCAATTTAGAAACTGCGAAGTAAACTTGCAGGTTTAGAAAATAGCAGTGAGATTTAATTGGGAGGAAAATAATGGGTAAGTCCTTTGTACTGCAAACTTGGGAAGCAGCAGCAACTGCCAGGCCTGAAAATGACATCGCTGGAACTCAACAACTATAGATTACAATCTTGGCTTCCAGAAAAATAAAATAAATTAAGAAGAATGAGACCTCCCTTTCCCTGAAGCACTCAGCCCCTCCTCCCGCGTGCTCTCACACAACTGGGACATTGGCTTTGCCCTTGTTCAAGGCTTTGTGATTGTTTTATCTGTGTGCATCTACAGAAGTGTTGAAGCTTTGCATAGGTAATTTATCAGTGCTTTTCAATATTTGTCATCAGTGCTCCAAGTGGTGCATTACTCGGATTTATGAGACTTTGACAATAATTGAGACAAGTCATCTTTACAGGAGGAATAGTTGAGTTTGCTAAAGGACTTTAAAGTCTCAGTCTGCCATCACTTGGCCACGACATTTGGGCCCACAGTAGCTGCACATTGCACCTTGCATGCAATGTATGGCTAAGCAATCTCTCACAAGACAAAACACTAAGAGCTACAGACATACAAGCAAGCAAGAGAGTGGCAGGGGCGAGACCCAGACTGGCCCTGGCGAGGAGGCCCTGATGACCAAGCTCTCTTCCCAGCTTCCAAGGGTTCTGCCACCTCCGAGCTATGCTCCGGGCTGCATACCACGCATCCAATGAGTGAGATCCAAACACGTGGATAAGTACACAGAGCTCTGGGTTAGGGTCAAGCAGGGAACCACTGTGCATTAAGTGAGCTATTTATATATGAGGAGATTTTGGGTGATCGCTTATCCTCATTCATTTTATGCCTACCCTACAATACTTAGAGGACTAAAGGTTCAGACTCTTGTACTCTCAACGATAAAAAAGGAGCCACACTCGATAAACACCCTGTCCCAAAAGCTGCCGTCCTAGGTCTCATAGCAGATCTTACTGCAGCTGCATTGCATTCAGTGGCCCCCTTTGCCTCTGGATGCAGGAGACACAGAAAGAGCTCCACCTTGACTGTGAGCGATCCAACACAGGCAATGGAAGGCTGTTTAAAAATCTACTCCAAGGATGTCCCAGCATCTCCAGAAGCCACTCTCCAAGCACAGCCCAAAGTGAGGAAGTTAAGACACCAAAAGGCGATTCTCCAACATGAAAGTAGCTATCATGTTTGTCATAAAAATCTCCAGTCTGGCAACCTTCAGTACAAGTCGGGGACCCTTTGTGTGGATGTCATAGAGAACTCTGATAGAACTGTCGGTCCTGTCCTAGAAAAAGCAACCACCAAAGTGAACCCTTCTGGTGAGTCCTTTTTCCTGCCTCCCACTTCCTGCTTCTTTCTTCCTTCCTGAGTCGTTCTACTAAGTAAACTACTCACACACAAAACCTCAGGTCCAGTACTTCTTGGAGAAGCCCATGCTAAGACATTCAAAGTTAATTTAAACTGCTTTGCCTTTCAATCATGGAAGGAATTAGCATCATTCAGAATGCCAACGTGTCGCAGGCAGCATTTGCTTTGAAATACAAACCCAGAGACAGAGGCTTATATATGTTTGAAAGCAAGTGAAATAAGGAAGAAAACAATGACAATCTTTCAACCTTGCTCCTAATATATTTCTCAGTGGCTTTTCCATTACGGTGTTGATCCAAGAAATGATTCAAGAAATAGTTTTTCCTTGACCCTTAAGAGATCATAGAGCTTAAATCTAACTATATATTCTATATTCCTTCAGACTCCAGAGGAAAGTCAGGGTAACTCTGCAGCTGAAAGGCACTGTTCTCTGTTGATAGGAGAGCGGATCCCAGAGCCAGTCATCTCGCATTTATCTGCCTTAGCGAGGCTGCTTCTGTAATGAAGTACACATATACTTTGCCTTAAGAACTACTTCAATTTTAAGTCAAGTAAAATGAGCAGAAATATAACATCATTAAAGTAAAAATGATTCTATAAGGCTCAAGATAATTGTATTTTGGCAGCATATTCTTCAATTTAGTTTAAAATAAGTCCAGAGCTATAAAGCAGAAAGAAGTCCTCCTTCACACAAAGCATTGCACTGCATGCTCCCTAAATAGTGATCAAAATCTCTCCTTGTCCTTACAACTTAAAATCACATAGAGGAAGAAGAGATTGTGAAGCCTAATCTCAAGGACAGAATTACCATTCTAAACTGTACCTGCGCTCAAGAGGTTACAATTATGCAGAGGAAAGTCTATTAGCATAACCAGGAGGTTTAAGGACTTCAGGGCTGAGCCAGGAGCTGAGTGCTGATGGATGAGAAGTAAGACAAGGAAATAAAACTGGGGAGAATGTTCCCATGAAGTGACTATATTGTGAGAGGCTAGGTTGCAATAGTATAAAGATCCATGTAAAGTTAAAGATCATTTCAGTTTAGTATAACAGAAAATTCAATTAAAGAATAGCATAAGGTCTCAGCAGACAAATCCACAAATAAGGGCAACAAATGGAAAACAAGTATCAGAGAGCATATTCAACTTCATGAGCCATTAAGTGATTTTTAATTAAGGCAACATGGTACCTGTTAAAATGGGCAGAATCTATACCCTCCCATCCCACCAGCATTTGTGATTGATTGATTTCTTAACTGAAATCACTCTTTCTGGATTCAGGTGGAATCTCAGTGTTTTATTTATTTGCTTGTTTGTTTTAGTACCAGAAATCAAACTCAGGACCTTGCACTAGCCAGATAGGTTCTTATGCTACTGAGCTATATCTGCATCCCAGAGATGTTTTAATTCAGATCTCTTGTAGCTTAGTGGACTAAAACACCTGCATAGGCAGAACACAGTGGCTGGGGTTCAACCCCCCCACGTGCCCTGTTAGTCCCACCCCCGGGACACGCTGTGATGCCGATTCAGCCCAGGACGCACACCTGTAATCTCAGACCATGGGAAGCTGAAAACAGGAGAATCACTATGATTCTGACCTGTGTAGTGAGACCCTGTAGATTCTGTACTAAAATACACTTAAAAAAATGTATCTCTTGACTGACCAATGATGTTGAACACTTTCATATATTTATTTGCTATTATTATTTCGCCATCTGAGAAGTGCATATGCATCTCAGATGCCCTTTTTTGGATTAAGTTTTTCAATTTAGCAAGCCTTACCTTTTTTAGTACTTTTATGTTCTAGATAGAAGTCCTTTGTCTGAGGGACAGTTGGCTGTAATCCTTCCCCATTAAGTACATTTTCTTTTCACTTTATGATCTGTTCAGTTGTACGAAACATAGCTAATAGGATGGGAAACCAGTTGTTGATTCTTTCAAGTGCTCCCCATGCATTGTGGGCTTTGTTCATGCACCCTCTTTCTCCCCCTACATCTTTGGGATTTCTACCTAGGTTGTCTTGAGTATATCTAGGGTTTCCATTTACTGTTTAGCTATTTTTGGTCCACATTTAACTTTAGTTTAGAGCATGGTGATAGACATGGGGCTAGTTTTAGTCTTCTGCATGTGCAAAACCTTTTTCTTCAGTATTATTTGTTAAAGTGGCTATCTTTCTTACAGTGAATGTGTTTGGCCCCTTAGCACTGTTGGTGGGAGTGCAGACTGGCACAACCATGGTGGAAATCAGTGTGGAGATTCCCCAAAACCTAGGACTAGAGTGCCTGTTGGACACAGCTCTTCTCCTTCTGGCTATTTTCCCTAAACAAATAAAGACGTCATGACACAGTGAAGTATGTGCACCCA
>PVKN010015853.1:0-18252 GCA_004027915.1 Capromys pilorides
GGCCACTGTGCTCTGCCTAAGCAGGTGCTTTAGCCTGCTGAGCTATCAGGCTGGCCCATGGACTTATAATATAATGATTGTGTTGATCTCATAAGTCAATTTATTTATTTAATCAATTCTTTTAAAATAGTTGATGTAATCTACCAGCAAAGCCATCAGCGCCCAGAGTTGTTTATTTTTGTTTGTTTGTTTTTGTAAGCAGTTAAAAATTATAAATTTAAAGGGCTGGGGAGATAGTTCGGTGATCTAAATGCCTGCTTGGTAAGAGCAAGGATCGGAGTTCCATCCCTGGTCTTGCATGCTGTGCCGGCCCCGAATCAAACCCGGCATAGTAGTACACTCCTGTAATCCCAGAGCTGAGGAGGCTGAGACAGGAGGATCACTGTGAGTATGAACTGTGTAGCAAGACCCTGTACCAAATAAATAAATATAAAAAAATCATAAATTTAATTTCTTTAATATATATGCCAAGAGTCTCTCTTCCTGCTGTCTGGCATAGACAAAAATGAATTTCTGACAGTACTATGAATTTTGTATAGAAGTATTAATTACTTTACATTTTTAAATTCTTGAGTAGTAAAAAATTGGAAACAATTTATATTTTTATTACATGGTACAACCTCAGATATATTTTAAAAGTGATAGTTTTTGGAGCAACGTATCAAATGACTATGTATTTACAATGCACATGGATTAAAAAATTCCAAGTGGCAATTTATTTTCTGAACCTGTTGACTTGTGTGTGTGGATGTGTGGGTAAAAGCATGCAAGGCGCATTAGCAGAGAGCAGCTGCGACCTGAAGGACAGGGAAGCAGGAGGAGGGCATTGGGGCGCTATATCAGCGTTCCCGGTTCTCCATAACTTTTTTCATTTGCTTGTTGCACAAGAAATTAAATTCATTTGCAACTTGTATAGTAAAACACTCCCAGCAGGTGTACAGGAAGAGCAACCCCTGGTACGTGTGTGGGTTTGGCTTAGAGAACTATGTTTTATTCCTCCTCCCAGGCCAGCCGCTTTCTTCCCACTTCCGGGGGCAGGGCTCGTTCTCGGCCAGCCCAGTGGGCAGGGCAGATTACAGCTTCCTGTGACAGTGAGTAGCTCAGAGTGCAGGTTTAACTCAAGTGAAACACAAAAGGACCCTGTGCCCCATTCTCCCAGTCACAGCGGGAGGGGTTTCCCAGCCTTTCAGGATACATGCCTGCTCTAGGGTACAGGTGGAATAGAGCTGAAGGTGGAGGCCCAGAGCCCGGGACACACGGAGGCCCTGTTCCGTTGGCAGCTGCACCATTGCGCCTCGTCGATTTTGGCCACGTGACATGAACTTGTAGTGCCCTTGAACTTGGGAGCAGAGGCTGAGCTCTATCCCTCATGGGTGACAGCTGGGGTCTGGCCTGTGGGCATTCCCTTGTCCTTTGATTCTGCTTCCTCTCTGTGACAAGAGTGAGTTGATGTGTTTGAAACAGGATACCTCAGCATGAATATAAAAGACTAACATTTTATTCTTTGAAATTTCCAGCTAAAACAAAATCAGATTTGCAGACAGGCGAACCTCCTGCTGTGTCACAGCGCAGTCAGGGCCTTCTTATCTGGAGAGCTGTGTGCGGAGGGGAAGCCCTCACCAGAGCTCCAGCTCAGGGCCCAGTGCGCCTCAAGAGGGGAAGACCTCCTGGAAGGAGGCTGGCAGACACTTTCTTGTAACTATACACGCAGCAGCACAGGAGTTCAGAGCAGTCCAAGCGACAGGTGTCCCATTACTGCCGCTGTCACAGCTGCACACATTGAGACTTGGGGAGGACCAGAGCGTGCAGATCTGAAGTTAGGGGCACCAGGGGCAAGATGGGCGGTGGATGCGAGTGAGTGGGCTGCAGGGCACGTGCCTTTGATGGCTGCACTTGGCCGTGTGCAGGTCACTGCAGTGGCCACACAGGGTCACAAAACAGGATAAGGAGTGAAAGGACAGAGAACGGAACAGAGAACGGAGCGATTATAACCTAAGTGCCTTGATTGAAGAAAAATTCTAATCTGCCTCTATGTATAGGTACAAATTCCCTTTGATGAACGTGAGTATGTATGGCAAATGTGTATTAATAAAAATAAAAAAGAAAATGGTAAAAATAAAATAAAGTAAAATAAAAGCTAGACTCTAGCCCTTCCCATAGTAATTGACAAGATAATTAGATTTTTATTCTAGTTTTGCAGTCACCACAGGATGAGTTGGAACTGATTTCCTGTCTTCTTTTTTCATTATTTTATTTTTAAAGAATACAAAATAGTGATAGAAAAAAAAAACACACACACACACACCAGCATTACAAACAATAGAAGATTTCACTAGGCAAACAGATAGGAATTTAACAATGGTTACTGTATTACATGATGCTGTCTTCAAATTAGTAGTTCAGATTACCAGATATAAATGTTTAAGATTCACTTAAAGAAAACAAAACCAAGCAAAGCAAAACAATTACAAAGAAGTCATAAAATTCAAAAGAGGAAGAAAAAAAATCAGAGTAAAAAAAATTTAAGCATTGACTGCTCCTTTCAAAACACCAGCAGAAATCCACAATACAATTAATCGAACTATTCTACCTATATGCATAAATGTATCTTTTTCTCTTCTTTCCTTTGTCCTTTTCCTCGTCCCAGTTTTTCCTTTCCATTGAACAATTTCTTTCCCTTTCACAATATCTGCTGTACCTTTTAAGTTTCCATTACTCTTTCAGGTTCTCATGCTAGTGAGGTAATATGATGTTTGCACATGCGGATCTGATTTATTTTGCTTAGCAATAGTTTCTAGTTGCTTCTATTTATCTATAAAAACCTGAATTTATCTTTTTTTATAGCTGAATGATACTTCATTTTGTAAAAATATCCCATGTTTTTATCCATTCCTCAGTTGATGTGTCACTCCTTCTTTCTGAAGCACACATGAACTTCTGTGCAGAAGAGGCCTGAAAGGATCTGCCCCCACAACAGAGCTGGGCCATGTTCCCTCTCCTGGCTGCTGCTCATGGACTGCCAGAAAACACTAGAGAGGAAACAAGAACTCAGGGTGTTCTTAGAGTGGCTCTTGAGAGACACCTGCTCCTCCAGGAAGGGGGTGGTGGTGCTGGGAAGGTCTCAGGCACAGGAACCCAGGATAAGACCTCCAGGTTTTATAACAAGACGAAGCAAAACAAAACAAGACACCTAGTTAAATTTAAATTTTACATAGACAATGCCTTTTTTCAGCATGTTTCCATTCTTTCACTGGCATTAAAGTTGACTGAATATTGTATATTTTTATCTGATGGCCTATGATTCACTGAGCTTTCTCTTTCACCTTGAGGACTGCCTCGTCTGTTTCATTTTGTAAACCTATGCAGAAATGGAGGGTACCTTCATCCATTTGGGGGCCTAGCCTGTGTTCTTTCTTGAACTTAAGCTTGGGGTACAGAAATGGAGTTGTGGGTCCTGGCTTGCTGGGGAAAAGTGGACTGGCCTGTTCAGAGGTCAGGGAATGACTTCTTTGGTGGGGGTGGGGTGGGGATTCTGTCACTTAGAGGTGGCCAGGACATGATGTTGGTAGAGTAGAGGCTCCCAGACAGCCTGCTCTGAACAAGAGACAAAACTCAATGGCCTGGTACCCCAAAGATACCTGCTCTGGCAGGTCTCAGAGACCCTGGGTCTCTCTGTGCGAAGGATTTGCTTTCATTTTCCTTTGCTTTTCATTCTGAAATTCCTCTGGATCAGTAGTGGCACTTTTCTTGTGGTCAGGCTGCCAGAGGCCTCAGGTTGACCATGAGGGAGAGGAGATCAGGAGCTGAGCTTTATGTAGAAAAGTCCATGCTGGCTACCCTGGACCACTTGGATGGAACAGGAACCTTGCACCAAAAATCAGTATTGAATTCCAACTTGGTGGGAATTGGATAACTCTGGGTATGAATGTAACCAGTGACAGTGATCATGTCAGTAACGGTAAATGTTGAGGGTCAACCATGGGAGGACTGCAGTGTCAAAACAGAAAATGACTGGTGCTAGGCGTTCTGAGAATGTGGAAAGTGCTGCAACTGAGGCAGTGCTTTGAGCTCTTCCTGGCTGCAGTGTGCTGCAGCCAACAATGAAGATGGTGGGGGTAACACGCTTGACTGGGGGGCGGGCAGCGGCAGGGGGTGAGGCAGGAGCATGGCAGCCAGGGGGCCATGGGGACAGGCAGGTCAGGAGTGGTCCTGAGTGACAGCCAGGAAGAGGGTGGCCACTATGGCCAGCGCCCTGCTGTCACCATTCTCTGCCCTGGACTGCACTGGAGAACAGGGAAAGACATACCTGGCTCACCCCTCTAGGGTTGCACGGGAGTATGGCAGACTGCAGTCAGGTGCGCAGCCTGGAAAGGTGGCAGCCTACCTGGACTATCATGCCGTTTGTGGGTCCAGAGCTGGCTGCACACCAGGGAGGAGCTTGGCCCCCTACTCTCACTCTCACTGCCCTCACTCTGGCTCTTCCATAGGCACAGCCAGTTTCTAGTCTTGGCCCCATGCTCTGATCTGACCACAGCAGGTTCAGACCAGATGTAAAAGAACAAAATGAAAATGACTTGAACTCTTATGTCCTCTTGTGGAAATGGTACTCAGTGTGTTTCCTCCCCGGGGCAAAGCTGGTCACCTACAGTTTGTGGATTCCAGAAGTGCCAGGGCCAGGTTGCCCTAGGAGTACGGATGGCCCTGTTTGGGGCCACTGGACCTGGCCTTGAGTCTCCTGCCCACGACCATTTTCTGGCTGAGGGGCCCTGGGACTGTGATCAGTTCTCTTGGCCTCTCAGCCTCTGTGCTGTGCTGCATGGGGAAGGACCCAGGCTGGGGGGCGATTGGGTGTCAGTTTGCTATCACTACTCTGAGCATGCCCCAGATGTGGGGTCAGAGGCAGAGGGGCTGTGCTGGGCCCGAGGATCACTGTGTTGTGTGAGCGTGGAGTCATCATCCTATGTAGGTCAAGAGCAAGCTGGTAAATAACACACATACTTGTGACTTAGGATTAAATTATTTAGTGAAAAGTATGAAATCTGTAGGAGTTTAGAGGAAGAAAAAGAACTGAGGGGTGAGGGTAAAGTCATGTTGTAAAAATGCCTCACCACTAGCAGGATTTACCACTGGATTGCTTGGCATTAGGCTCAGCTGTGTGTAGCACAAATCCACATAAATGAGAATCCAGAGAAATGTTTGTTTTCCTCTCTATACTTTTTTTTTTTTTTTTTGTATTTGGAATTGAGCTCAGAATCTTTCACTCACCAGGCAGGTGCTTATGTCACTGAGCTAGATCCCCAGCTTGCTTTTCTTTCCCATGAAGTAAACCTGGAGCTAGACCTTCCAAGATGGTTTGCTTTACCTTACCTCAAGCTATGACCATCATATCTGTATTTCACCTGGCTGAATCTGCTTCCTTTAAACAGTTTTGCTACAAAGTCCCACCCGATAACATCTTACAGCTCTTGCCTTCTTTTTTTTTTTTTTTTTTTTTTTTTTTTTTTTTTTTTTTTTTTTTTTTTTTGCATTTTATGTATTTTGGTACAGGGTCTCACTATGCAGCTTGAACTCGTAGTGATCCTTCTGTTTTCAGCCTCCCCAGCACTGGGATTACAGGCATGTGCCACCACACCCAGATTCCACTGATAGCTCAGCACATTGTTAGGGAGGGGCTGATGTGGCATGTGGGACCAGGAACTTCTGTTAGTCCCTGGGCTTGCCAAAGCAGGTGCTTACTCGGTTGAGCTATCTCACTGGCTCTAGCTCTTGCCATCTTTCTTTTCTTTTCTTTTCTTTCTTTCTTTCTTTCTTTCTTTCTTTCTTTCTTTCTTTCTTTCTTTCTTTCTTTCGTGAAACTGGGGATTGAACTCAGGTCCTTACATTTGCCAGGCAAGTGCTTATTCCACTGAGCGATCTCCCCAGCCTCTCTTGCCATCTTTAAAGGAAGATGGAAAACGTACTTGCTTCTAAGAAGTAGTTTTGTAACTAGAAAGGAAGAAACAAATGGCTGTTGGATATGCAGTAAGGCACCAGACTGGTGAAGCACACTGCTTCTGCCTCTGTTGTCCCATCCTCTGTGTCTCATCCTCCACCTCCGCTCCTTTCTATGTCCTTCCCTGCGCACTAAGCTGCCCCAGCCAGCCTGGGCTGCCAGTTTAACCCTGGATGCCCAAGGCCAGTGCAGTGCCTGGACGTAGCAAGGGCTGCAGGACTCTGGATAAGATCAGAGATCAGAAAAGCAGAGGTCACCCTGGAGCACAGGCACCCTCTAGGGCAGCCTTGGGGAGTGGGGAGCCAGGCAGCGGGGGAGGGAAGAAAAGGGAAAGGAAGGGACAGGGAGGGGACAGTTGAGTCTCTCTTACCAAAGTCCTTTGTTTTGTTCTGTTGTAAATACTATTCATTTGCAAAAGGCCACCTCTTTCCTGACCAGCATTCCACTGCTGCTGCAACTACAATCTTCTTCTTAAACTCACTGGGACATCATCATCTCAGGCTTTCCCAAAGGCTGGAGACATCAGGTTAAAGGTTGCAAAGGAAGGACTGGGGCGAGGTGGGCCGTGAGCGTCCCAGGAGCCTGTTAGTGAGTGAGCAGCGTGGGGGGATGGGGGGGCAGTGTCAGGCACATAGAAAGTCCAAGCAGCAAAGGTTTGTTCCATGTTTGTTGCTCAGAATTGCAGAGGTTTGTGTTTGGAAAACTATTCAGATATTTCTGGAGGAGTGTATTCTAGGAGAGCAGAGAGAGGTAATTCCATACAAAGGAAGGGCACTGTTCGCTGATCTTGTTTGTGTTTCACCAAAGGCAGTCAATCTCAAATAAAAAATGAGGGAAAGGGGTATATTAAGTTGCATACTCTTTTAATGGTTGGGTGATATTAGCGATTTTTCTAGAACTTGCAAAATTACACAAAGTTAAGCTACAATGTTGGGATTACGATTTTCTTTCTGAATATAGCGAGGTAAATCGTGGAAGTGCTGCTGGCTTGCTCCGGTGTGACTGCCCACTTCATGCTGCCACCGCCGACTCTTCCTCCTACTTCACTGGTGAGAGTAAGGTTAGGAAGTCCCCAGGGGCGGACTGGGGGCCTGAGCGCTCTCAGGCTAGGGACAGCATGGGTGCCACGGGCAGCCCCGCGCAAGCCTGGAGGCCAGTTCTGCCCCGCAGTCCCAGTCTGCTTCCTTTTTCCTGCCTCGATGCTTGAGGCTGCGCTGCAAGCCGGTTTTTCCTGGAATATGAATTCTTGCCCATTTAATTTGCATTTATTTTTTTCTTCATTTCAAGAATATCCTCTCAGTTGTACACATTAGTTTATTTTCAATGTATTTCCCTTTAAAATACACCAATTCCCCGTGATTTCTCAGCTCTGTATCTAAGTGGATCTAGCTATAAACAACTGCCTTTGTTGATCACTTTTTAAACCTTTAAAATGGTGTTGACATTCTTTCTCTGGTGTTTCTCTCTCTGTCTGTGTTTTTGCATGCTGCAAGTGTCTATGGGCCTTTTCTCTTGTACCTAGGTTTCAGTTGTGCTTATCCAATAAAGAAACTGTGATTTCTAGTAAGTAGAGGAATTACTTTCCAAATGATTAATTATTAACCTCAGTTTGTTTCCGGATGTCTACATTTTTTTTTCCCCCGCCTTGTTCTGTTGTGTCACTTCATTTTTTTCCCCAGTAATTTCTTTTTTACAATTTTTAGCTAAATTTCAAATAACTTGTTAATGCAAAAAATTCCCTATTTCTTGGAACTTGTTCAGTGTTTGCATTTTGCATGCTCTGCCCAATCCTTTCCTCTCTCTCTTTCTCTCTCTCTTTCTCTTCTTTTTGTCTCTCTCTCTCTCTCTCTCTCTCTCTCTCTCTCTCTCTCTCTCTCTCTCTCTCTTTTTTGCCTGGTACTGGAGGTTGACTTCAAGGCTTTCACACCAACTTATGTCTCCAGCCATTTTTACTTTGAGATAGGCTCCTGCTAGATTACTAAGTTGCCCAGACTGGACTTGAACTTGCAATCCTACCGTGACAACCTCCAGACCTTTCCTTTCCTTTTCCTTTGCACTGCACTGCCTGTGAGCATTCCCATATGTGTGCCCTTTCCTCCTGGTACGGCTAGCCCTCACCACTGCTGGGCTGCTGGAGGCTCTGTATTCTTCCTGCTCAGGGCTCAGTGAAGGTGCAGCAGGGGCAAAGGGGGAGCTTTGAGCTCAAATCTGCTCTGCTGCTCTACTCTGCTTGTTGTGCCATTGTGAGGCAAGTCCTGCACTGGGCTTCCCTTCCCAGTCCAGGCCACAGCTCACTCTACTCTGGTTGCACCCTGGGGCCTCTGTTATTGACCTCATGAAGGAGAGCATGAGTCTGTGCCCAGCAATGGCCTATGTGCAGGATCCCAGCTCTCAGGGTGGGCAGTGGAGCTGAGCTGGGGCAAGGGGGTGCCCAGTCCCCATGGCCGCTCTCTCCCCAGCCCTTCTGAGTCTGTGGGTCCCTTCTGCCTTCTCAGCTGATCTCAAAGCTCCCAGAGTGAGAGTAAAGATTCTCCTTCCCAAGTCATTTTTGTGACCCAAATCATAGAAAGAATTAAGTTCTGAGATAGCACTGTGTTTTGCTGAAACTGTCAACAACTATTGCTTGCTTCTTTTTAAATTTATATTTATTATTTTTAAAAGTATCAGAATTTTGTGAACTTTCTTCCCCAAGATTCTGTGTCTAAAGATAGGAGCTGATTGTCAGGTTTCATACTTTCTCCTTCTTGGACTTCACTTTTAATAGATAGTGGCACTAAATTTGTCTTTCTCTCTCGGCATATGATCATTATACTTTAAAACAGTTTTCATTCATAAATTATTATTCAGTTTCCTTGGATTTCACAGGATGATTCTTTTCATGGTCTGAATTTATCTGGAAGAGGGTTATGGTTTACTTTGAGTATAATTTAAAATGTGAATAGAGAGATCTCATAGTGAATGCCTTGGCCTGCTCTTGAGTGACTCACCTTTTTGAAGGAAGTTGTTGGATGGAGCCCAGGGCCTGGCATGTGCTAGGTCAGCTCTGTACCCTAAGCTGCACCCCTAGCTCAGCTGGCATGGGTGACTCCTCCTCTGAGCCCTCCCCAGACCCCTTACTGTTTCACACTGCAGTTCTTAGGAAGGATGTAGCAGGTGCCCCTGCCAGAAGGAGCCTATGGGGCTGGGTGGGCGGGTATAGTGCGGTCTGAGCAGCAGGGGACTGTGGCCCTGGTCTGTTCTCTTGTGTGGCCCCTCACTCCATCCTCTGAGGCTCTGGGGCACTGCCAGCCCTTCTGAGTGCTTCCCGATCTCTGTGCCAGGCCCTCTCATGCCTGACTTCTGCAGGAGTGGTCTTAGCTCAGTCTCTTTCTCTTTGTGGTGGTGTCCTTTGACTGGTGGCTTCAAATCCCTCTGGATACTGATAACACTCCTCCCTCCCATCTTTACCTGGCCCTGGTCTCTACCTTGGATGATAGGTATTGATTGGGCTGCAGTGTGTGTCACTGGTGGTCTCCAAATATCAGTCGGTAACCTCTCTGGCCTGGTCACTCCTATTCTCTCTCACGCTCCCCAACACAGCCTACATGGAATACTGTCATGCTCCACCTCTGAGTCAGGTACACAACCTGACACCTCCACCTCTGTCTCTTGCCTGCCCATCTCCCGAAACCATTGTGTTTCACTTCCTCTGCTGTCAGGGCTTCCTTTTTCACTTTCTGCTTGTAGGCAGCCTGATATCCCTTAGGGTGGCTCTGCTAGGAAATGTCAGCGATAGCTGCATGCTCTCTACTCTTCTGGCCTCCTTCCCCCAGCCCAAAAGACCCTCCCAGGTGTCCCTGCCACACTCACCCCTCTGGCCGCTGGAGTTCTGCTCCCCTCATCTCCTTAGTGATTTGGTTTCCTCCAACATTGTCATCGTCCTCACCTGCTGTCACTATAATTACCTCCTAATGAGACCAAGTTTCCTATTTCCTTATTTCTAAGTTCCATGTAGGGGGAAATTTATTTGATTTTGCTCACAACAGTTCCTGGTGCCTGGTACCCAGTAAATAATAAATATGACTATGCATTAATGCAAATTCAGTAAATTCAAGTAGAAGTCGTTTGTGAATTTGGTGGGGAAAGGTGGTAACTCGTGAGTTACAGCACAATCAGACAAGGCTTTTTCTCAGTGCCCTCAGCTTCACTTCGCTCTCAGTAGCCAAACACTCCACCAAGGCATGTAGCTCGGTTTGCTGTGGGAGGTGCAGCTGCTGCTTTGGTCTCCTCTGCACAGGACAGTGGGGGTTTCCAGTGCATACATAAGTTGGTGAGGGGTCTAGAGCCAAACCTTTTCCCCAGATGTCTGGGGTGTGCATGCCACAGCAGCCTGGCTGCAGCCAGCTTGAATGAGCCAGTCTGCTGGCCTGAATCTTCATGCCTGCCTGCTGGGCTTCTGTTAAAGGCCCAGAAAGGTCTTGCTAAAGCACATAATACTGAATTGAATGAATACTTTTCTAAATTAGTCATTTACACCTTCACAGCACCTGAATCCCCAAGATCTGTCATTGTACTTCTACATCCAGTGTTCCACAAGTCTTCTTTCCTTGGTTTCGTGTAAATGGTGAGCACCTAATTTACTTGACCTAATGTCTTTTTAAGAGATCCTGTGGGAAGTGCAGTGCCTTTCTGGAATGTCCCAGGACCCTTGGTCAGGGAGTCTGGTGAGCACAAGCCACACAGTGACAGGTGCAGGAAGGGCCAGCTTGGACAGCACTTCCCCAGGAAGGACCAGCTTTGGGAGCATTTCCTCGAAAACAAGCTTAGAACCTGGTAGCCTGTGGGGAGGAGGGACAGAAAGGGGCCTGCAATCTGTCTGCAGTTCCTCCCTGAGGGCTCTGACTCCTCATTCCTGAAAAGACTGAATGGAGAAGCCTTAGGTGTGTGCTCCTCTGACTCCAGCTGCCTGGAATGCAGAAATGGACTGAAATCAAGAGGAGGTGTCTTCCTTCCCCATGCCCTCCCTTTTTCCTGAAAGCAAAGACCATAAGAACATCCACAGAGTGACTCACAGCAGTGACACCTGCGTGACTGTATTACCTGGGTTTCTGGAGCTCCGGATGATATGCTCTTGGGTGAAGACTTGGGCCTTCCACGTTTCTAGCTCTCTTTCCTTTCCTGAGGCTTCACTTGGACTCAAGGATGCTCTGCAGAGGTGCGAGCTTTCCTCAAGTGGTGTATGCACAGCAGTTAGCCCTGTACCACTCGGGGCCGAAGGATCACACCACCTACCATAAATCCTATCAGGAGGCTCCTCCGTGGGTCCCCCAGCCCACAGAGAGTGATCTTTCCTAACAGGGCTAGCAGTGTCTTCCAATCCTGGTGAGTGTGACACATGATGGGGAATGGAGTTCAGGACACACTACTTCCAAATACGGTATCTTGAAAACTTCAGGAATAGAGAAGCCCTTCTTGTTTCCCATGAGCTGGTCATGCACTCTGTGTAAGAAGACCCTGTTTGTTCTGGGCAAGATCCTTGTTCCTGAGGGAGGTCACAGAGTCTCAGAGAAGATGGATCACAGCCCTCACTAAAGGCCCTGCTGCTATGGTGGCTCACACTTCTGTCCATCTTATTTCTCCCCAATGGTCTATTTTTTACCAAGTTTGCTATTAAGATTTATATTGAGAAGGTTTTGCAAAGGTCTCCTATGCTCATAAGTGTGTCTTTTGGAAGAGGATTGGATCACAAGGCTGCCATATACAGCTGACTTGCTGTTAGAATGTGGTAGCTGGTAAGGGTAAGTGGCTCCTTGGGGCATGGCCTGGGTGAGTATATGTCCCTACCCAGCTCTACCTTTCTCTTTGACTTCCATGAGGGGAAAAGCTGTCCTCTGCCCAGCCCTTCTACCATGTCCTTCCTGCCTTAGAGCCAGAAGACTATGAAACCAAAAGCAGGAGCCCAAATGCACCTCTCCTCCTTTAAGCTGTGGGTGTCAGATGTTGTACCTCAGTGTCAAGGAAAGTGATAAAGATAGTTTTAGCACCAGAGGAGCAGAATTGTATCTCTGATGATCTAACCACGTAGTTTAGATGCCTTTGGAAATCCCTAGCAGGAAGAGTTTGAAATATTGTGATTCTGACAAGAGAATCCCTAGCATGCTTTAGGTAAAGTTTCATAGGAGATTTTGGTCAGAACTTGGAAGACCAGAACTCTGAAAATCTCAGGATATAAATTCAGATGGTAAAAGCCAGGCTCAGGCAGTTTGAGTTGAGAACAAGAACTCTACTGGCAGCTGAACTCAAAAACATGTGAGTTACGCTTTGAGGAAAAAAAAAAATCTATATG
This sequence comes from Capromys pilorides, assembly GCA_004027915.1. Classification (NCBI taxonomy): domain Eukaryota; kingdom Metazoa; phylum Chordata; class Mammalia; order Rodentia; family Capromyidae; genus Capromys; species Capromys pilorides. Next base: position 12,318 of record PVKN010015853.1, read on the forward strand.
TTCTGCTTGTCCTGAGAACTTGTCTGAGAATGAAGACGGCTAGCCAACTAATTACTCTGGAAGACAAATTTCTAATTTAGTCCAATGTTGAGGCTGTGACTGTTGGAGGTGTTTAACCAGTTTCACTTTAAAAATTAAGAGCAAATGACAGTATTGAATGATTTTAAAATTTTTTGAGTTTTATCAGAGAAGAAGTACCTATAAAATTGTGGTTGTAAAGCTCTGGTGGAGGAGAGCTTGGTTACAGAAAAGATTGTCATTAAAAGGAAGGCAAAGACTTTATATTAAGACAATAGAAAAAATGCACTGAGAGCATCTGTGAATAACTAAGACTTCAGGTTAATGTGTGTGAAAAATTAAAGATTTTGCTTTGACAAGAGAGCTCCAAAGATCTTTTCTGAGAGAGGACACATAGGGAATTGATTCCCCAGCATTCTATTCATAATACTCAGCCATCCAGGCATGTGGAGGCCTCTACAGCCATGATACAAGGAAGCCCAGCTGCTGCTCGGAATGGTGCTGTATCTTAGCATCATCCAAATGGTGCTGAGTGTACAGATATGCAGAGTAGGAGTTACAGGGTTAGGGAGACTTCTGTCCAGGTTTCCAAAGGCCTTGTAAATCAAGACTATGCTCCTGAAAGGACAAATCTTGAAATTGTGGGGGTGAAGCCAAAAGTGCTATAGACATCCCGGGAATAGGAGAAGCCAGAAACATCAAACATCTGGAGAAAACTGTAGGCTGCAACTGTTAGCAAAGCCAGCCCAAGGTAGAGGCTGTGAGGGCTGCCACTGGCAGTGCTGAGGGTGGGGCCCCCAAAGCTCTGTGGAATTCACATCTCTTTGCCACTTAGTTTAGTTGCTGGACATGGGTTTAATGTTTGCTCTGGTAGGTGTTGGTCTTGCTTTATTTCCATTTCTTTCTCTCCACCCCTCATGCCTACCCTTTGGACTGGAAATATTTACCCTGTGCCGTTGCATGTCAGCAGGGTTTAGCTGTCTTTTTGAAGTCTATAGGACCTCACAGCCAAGAACTTTCCTTGAGTCTCAGAGGAGACTTTGGGCTTTCCAACAGTACTCAAACTGTGAAGATTTTAGTTACTCTTAGAGGTAGGATTAAGAGATGTGCATGAGTCTTTGGGGGCTAGAGGCAAACTGTTATGGTTCACAATGAGAATGTCCTGAAAGGCCTCACATTCATATTGGCAAGGCTTTTGCAAGAGGATTGGACTGTGAAGATGCTACTGTGTGATTTGCTGTTAGGAGGTGGGACCTATTCCAGGGAGGTGGATGACAGGGGACATGATCTAGAATGGCACCTCCCACTCCAGCTCCTCCCCTCTCTCTACTTCTTGGCCACCATGACATGAGCAGCTTTCCATCACCAGGTCCTTCTACTATGCTCTCCTGCCTTGGAGAGTGTGGACTATGAACTAAAAATGTGAACCAATGTAAACCTCTGCTCCTTTAAGTTGTGGGTGTCAGGTATTGTGTCTCACTAACATGGAAACTGATATATATATATATATATATATATATATATATATATATATATATAATTAATATACATTACATAGGATCCCCTTTCTTGAACTGCTAAGTCTATCTCTAGCTTTTCATTTTCCCTGTGATCACTTACAAAAAAACCTAAGCCATTTTTTGGCTGGTGGTATATCTTAGCACCATCCAAATGGTGCTGACTTTCAGCTAGCCCCTGAAAATATGAGAGTGAATGGGGCTGGGCTCGAGCCTGTCTCCACCTTTCCAAAGCTGGCTGGCTTCAGCCTCCCACCTCAGTGGTTCTCGGCTGTCATTTTGTTTTCTTCCCCCTCCCAGTTGATTCCAGGGTACAATATCTGCATGGTGGTGTCTCTGATAAAGGAGCACAAACCCTTCAGTATGATAGCAAAAGAGGTTATTTGTATCTTTGAAATCTTTTTTAAAAAATATATTTGGTTGTTACAGGGTCTCACTATGCAGCTCAGACTCATAGTTATCCTCCTGCTTTCAACCTCCCCAGCACTGGGATTAAAGGCAAGTGCCACTATGCCTGGACTCTGGTCAGCTCAGCTGGTCCTGGTGGCAGGGCTGGTACAGCATGTGGTGCAGGGGATTGAATCCTGGTCTCGGCACTTGCCCAACTAAGCTTGCCTAAGCAGGCATGTTAGTCTGCTGAGCTATCTCTCATGCCCCTGAAATCTTTCATATTAATCAACTCTCCAATCAGAGAAACAACTCCTGCAGAGGCTCGGCTTCCTCATTGCTGTCTCTCTCTTCCCTCAGTGCAGCAGATTTCCGATGTGTGAAGACCTCTCTGCACACCACACGGACCCCACCACTTGTGCACCTGCTGCCCTCTGTCATTCTCATATTCTCATGTTTGTGGCCCAGGACCTAGAGGGAGGAGGAAAGTTCCCCTGAGGTTTTTTATTAGTTTTTGTTTTTGTACCAGGGATGGAAATCAGGACCTTATACTTGCATGGAAGATGCTTAAACTGTCTCCCCAGCCAGAAAATGACCCTGAGACAGAAGAAGTATAGGCTACTCATGAACAAATGCCAGAAGTTTTCTTGCTTAATCTATTTCTGGTCCTGTGCTACCAAAAAAGTCAAGATAAGGTGCAGACATTGTTATCCAACAAGGTAAGAAATATCCAACCACCTTCTGCACTAACTACCTGAGGATGTTGACCTGTGACCATGGGCTGCATGTGGGCCTGTGGCTGGGGTACCCCAGTTTACAAAGCCAGGTGGCCCAGGATGTGGTGCATGTAGGACCAGAACTATGAATTGGTTCCAGGTTTTCCCAAGGCCATTCAGGTGACATCTCCTAGGCAACGAATGACTCCTGCAGACTGTGAACTGCTCAGCCTGATGTGCATCCTCTGGGAGTATCCAGATGTTGACATATTCTTGTTTATTTCTGGACTTGGGAGATCATGTGTCACACCTTGTGTGCTGCTGCTGACTCATGTGAGGCTCACTGATGATATCTGATGGTTCTGGTGCTATCTAAATGATAGCCCCTGAATGGTAGGTTATTCTTAGGCCCCATAGGTGTGTCTGTGATCTCCTCCTTGTAGCTTTCCACCTGGAGAAAAACTCTGCTAAGGTTGGCTAGGCCCCAGCACTCTGCCAGGCTTGCAGGTGTGAAACTTTGCCTGTGAATGTTTTGGGTGTCCCTCTTCCCATGATACCATGTAGCTTCTTCATATCCTTTTGCCATATGGCATCTTCATATCCTAATTCAGCACAGATTCTGCTCTACAAGTATGATGCTCCATTTAGTGCCTCAAAACCAGACTCTGTGCCTTTAAAGCAAGCTGGTGTCCCATGATACCATCTCTCCATTGATGGACTGATGGGAATTAGGCAGACTGCTCAAGTGACTTGGATTCTGGGTATCAAACCCCTATTTGGCAACCTCTCTTTCTCTTTTAGTCTTTTTGTTGTTGTTGTTGTTGTTTTGTTTTTTTGAGGCAAGTTCTCACTATTGAATTCAGGCTGGTCTTGAGCTCACTTTTGTAGACCACGCTGGTCTTGAACTTGCACCGGTCCTCCTGCCTCAACCTCCCAAGCACTGGGATTACAGGGTGTACCACCATGCTTCTTTGAGTCTCTTTGGAATTATGTAAGTAAATGAAGATAGTCTTAAAGTAGAACAGTAGTTTAAATTTCAGAGAGTTTTAGATTATTTTTCATTAGAGAAAATCTACTGCTCTTCTCTCCTGGACCTGCCCTGCTGGTCTGTCTTGCTAGTTGGCAGCTTGAGTCTGTCCCTTAGGTTAGCACTTCTAAAGGAGATCCTTGCGGAGTGCCTGCACAGTGAGCAGTGATCTCCCATTCACCAGAAAATAGAGTAATTGTGACAAATTCTTACCCATCTATCACTCACCATGGCAGTGTGCCACGGCTGGGAGCCAAAGTTATGGGCTACCAAGCCGCTTCTGCATTATGTTGCCATGACTTAGAAATATCTCTATCTTTCTAAGATTTATTTATAGTTACTTCATTTGCATTTAAATGCTTTACTCTAACTGTTCTGTAGACAGAGATGAAGGCTGCTGATGTTGTTAGCTGGCTCTGGGCATGTGCTGACAAAGTAGGCTCACAGCAGTGTGAGCTGTGAGGTCTTAGTTTCTACACAACAGCTTGGAAGTAGGCACTGCTGTGCAGACCACCTGTCCTTTCCAGACACTGCTGTGTCTGGGCATATGGGAACACGGTGCCACAACTGTGGGCTAGGTGCAGGAGATGGTGGCTTGGGGAGATGTCTTGGTGTGTGTCTTCAGGGGGCTGTTTGCTTTAAGAAGGAGTGATCATTCTTTGGCAACTCTCCTTGGGCTGGTTAGCCAGAACTGGGGCACATGACCACATTCTTTAATGGAAATAAGGCTAGTTTTGGGCTGTGCTGGAGGCAGATGTAGGGAGCAGCTGTTGGGAACAATAGACTGGTGGCCAGCTGTGAGCCAAAGGAGCATGTGGGTCCAAGGCCTCCTCTACCATGCAGTTCTCTTTGTGATGTGGTTCATCTTTTGCAGTGAAAGTGTCCCTTTCTCCACCCTGCGATCTGTGGTGGCCTCTGACTTGCCTGGGCAAGGAGAATGGAGAGCCTTTCCCTGTCTATGTCTAGGAAGCCTTATGTTCTTACTCTTCCTACAAAAACCCACATAGCCATGGAGTGTGTTTGTTGAGTTTGTTCTAGACGTGGCAGGAGGCCTGGCAAGTGTGCACACTGCCACCTCATAGACCAGCTGGCACAGCCACAGAAGGCTTCCTTGAGCCTGGTCAGAGCACTGCTGCAGCACCCAGCCTGGAGAGCAAAACCCAGCAGTGGTTGCTGTGTGTCCCTAAGGCTTGAGGTTGTTTCTTATGTTATTGACTTGGCAATAGATAACATGGAAACAATAGTGTGAGTGAAAAGCATTGTATGTGCAGATGTGTTCACTGCATATCTAGAAAGCATGAAGCATGCAGAGCAGAAAGAACCATCCTGGAGCTTAATGCACAGAGAGAGAAATCAATTTTTTAAGAGAATAAAAATTTTGAAAACATTTTAAAAAATACAGAATTTAAAAACAAGATGATAGGAAATAAACCGTGGTTGTTATATTGTTTATTGGTGTCTTTAAAGTAGTTCAGGTTGCCACATTATAAGCATGTGAAATTGGTTAAAATATAAGAATTAGCTATTTCTTTCAATAAACCAATAGAAATTAGTAGTATAATTATCTTAACTATCTTATGTATATGTATATTCCTTCTTCTTTTCTCCTTTCCATCATCCTTTTCTCTCTGTCTCTCTCTGTCTCTCTCTCTCTCTCTCTCTTTCCTTCTTTCTTTCTTTCTTTCTTTCTTTCTTTCTTTCTTTCTTGTATCTTAGAGAGTGGTCTACAGGGTGTTCAGGGTCTCACTACTAGATCAGACTTGTGGTGATCCACCTGTTTACAGCCTCCCAAGAGCTGGGATTATAGGCTCATGCTACCACGCCCAGTCTCAATTGCTGTCTCAGCACACCCTGGGTATGGGGCTGGCACAGCAGCCCCAGGGATCGAACCCTTGGCCCTACTCTTGTTAACAGGTGATTTAATCTGCTGAGTCATTTGGCTGGCCTCCCAGTCCTTTTCTTTCGAGCAGTTTCTTTCTCTCTCACAATACCTATTGTACTTTTCAGATTTTGTTTACTCTTCCAGTTTCTTATAGTAGGGAGACAATGTGATGTTTATCCTTGTGAGTCTGATTTATTTCACTTATGAGTATAACCTCAAGTTGCATCTATTTCCTTATCAAAGCCTGGAGTTTATTTTTCTTTATAGCTGAGTAGTACTCCATTATGTGAAAATATTATAACTGTTTTATCATTTCCTCAGTTGATAGGTATTTGAGTCATTTCCAAGATTTATTTTATTTTATTTTTTGTGTTTTTAATATTTAAAA
>PVKN010015854.1:0-18233 GCA_004027915.1 Capromys pilorides
TAATAAAAACTACATGCTTAAGAAAAGACTAAAATTATCCAAAGGAAAAACCTTCGCTCTTCTAAAGTCCGTTCTAAGGGATTGCTGAACCTAGCCTTCCTTATCAGAATGCACTCATCGTACTCTTCAGTGAGATCTTCCTTATCACTCTTTATGTCTTTTGTCCTTACAGGACTTCCTGTCTAGTCTTCTAGCCAGTTATAAAAGACTTTAATTTTTGGTGTAGATGAACTTGAACAATAGCTGAGGTCATTCTATAGGATCCTTCTTTAAAAAGATAATGGGTTATTTTTGCCAACTCCTTGACCACGAGGTCTTTGTCTTGCAGCACCTGTTCACGGCTATAACAGCAGGGTACCCTTCATTTCAGAGAGCTTTGCCTCAGGGTCCAAGGAGCTCTGACTCTGCATAGCTTCACCTCCTGTCACATGGTCCCTCATACCCTCTTCCCCCTCCTTCCCATTTCTTTACATTGACTAATAGCACTTCATTAAAGATAAAAATGTAAATATTCACTCAACCTTTACTGAGTTCCTATTATGTGCTGAACATTCTGTTCCAAAGGATAAACATTTGTGCATGAAAATTTTCATGACCACACACACAACTGGTCATGACAGCCACAAAAGTTGGAATCATTCCATTCATCAACAAGGAACTGCTTAAAATTAAAGTTACAAAATTAAAGCATACATTTTAATAAAACAAAGTAGACACATATTTCTTAGAATAGAAAGAGGTATGATATCTGAGCAAGTGACCTGGTTTTAAAACTAAACATGTAATAGCTTATCATTTTAAAAAATATATATATGATAATACATACATCTATACATTAATATCACTCCATCCTGAGGTTGAGATGAGAGAAATTCTTATTTCTTACCGAAAAAATAGAATTAAAGGGAGACATTTCAAACATGATCTTTTCAGTATTGAAAAAGGTTGTAAGAAAGCAAGAATTGGAAGGATTGGCATTTAACAAGTGCTCAAATGTGTTGAATGAATAAGCAATTAAACGAATGAGAAATGGAGGGGGTTAATAACGTGCCAGTGTAGGCACAGCACTTGTGCAAAGGTGTCAGGCCCGTGTGGGATGCTGATGACGCAGGAGGCTGCTCTTGAGAGGAAACTCTTGAGAGGGAGTACACAGCATGGCTCTGAGCCCCTGGGTCAATCTTCTGTGAACATGAAACTGCTCTCAAAAATAAAGTCTCCTCTAAAAAGAAAAGAAAGGCAGCCATCCTGTTTTCTATGTTGTTTGTTTGTAATTCTGTCTCCATGAGACAATAAACAGGCTGAGAGAAACATGTCTAAGAGTCAAACATTTCCCTAAAATGACAGTACCTTTATTTAATTTTGTCCTTTGTAAACACAGTGCATGTTAAAATCCAATAACTTGAGAACTCTCTGTGGGAGAGATTTTGCTTGATTTGCAGTGAAGAGAATAGAGCTGTCCTGAGGAGACATTGGGAACATAGTTGCTCAATGAATGTGTGAATTCTTAACTTTCTGTGGTTTCCAAGGGTGAAGATGATAGATGAGTCTTGGGAAATAAGAGAAATGGAGAGATTTCAATGAAATGAAAGAAAACTAGAACAATAAAAGGAAAAAGGTAGCCTTTACCCCAGTCCTTCATTGATTCCACCTACTCATCCAGCTGCCACTACCACGCCTTTCCATCCACACATCTTTGTATAAAACTCACATATGACTAGAATCACAAAATAGTGAAGGCCATGCATAAACCTTTCATTGTAATTTCAATTCTTACCTTTAATCATGACTTCTATTTTATTTCTTAGTAGAAAATGTTCACATAATTATTCCAATTCTCCTATACACATACAAAATAAAATTAAATTTACCCCAAAATACAACATGGATTAGATTCTAGGACATTATATAGAAAATCAGGGCCATCCAAGAAACCCTCCTCAAACCCACCGTGGCTTTCTCCTCCACCTTTCAGAATGCATTCTTGGAGTTTGCCTTCTTTTCCTTAATATTGTGTTGTGAGATCCATCTGTGTTCTGCAGAGTAGTTCAGCCATTTCCACTGCTATGTGCCCAGGTGTTCCTGAGGTGCAGCCCCACAGCGTTCACTCCAAGCCAGCCAAGTCGGTATGACATAGACTGCATCCAGTGACGAGCCTGAAATGTATATGATCAGATTTTTCGTAGAGTTTGCCTTCTCCTGCGATGTGACACTCTATCATAGGAATGCAGAATTTTCCTGAATTCTGCTGACAATGGGCATCTATATTGTTTCTAGTTGGGGGCTATTATAAATAATGGTGCTATGAACATCTCCCTGCGTAAATTTGGAATAAGTAGGAATAGACTTACTGGGCATTGGCTATGCTCAACTTGAATGGTGACTGCCTGCCGGTTTTTAACTCCAACTCCCACACTCCTTTAATATATAAAGCATGCTGTTAACCAGTAGTAAAAATCCTTCCACTTGTTCATTCTACCTCAGATTGTGTGGCTACTTGAAACTTTTAAATTTCCTTAAAAAAATTGGGATCTATGTGTCTAATTTCATGTACACACAGAAAACTAAAATTAGCAATGTGGGATTACACTCAGTCTGTGTAGATCGATTTAGGGAGAAATGTAATACCTAATCTTTCAATCCATGAACATGATTAAATCTTTTTAGTCTTCTCATTTTCTGTTCATCTATTTTGAACATCTTTCCCTGCTACTAAATATTCAATGATTTTTTTTTTTTTGGTACTACTTGGTATTTTTTAGACACTTAACTTCCTAGATTTTTACTGCTCTATAGAAGCCCAGTGGATTTCCCAAGGTATCCAGATGTTCTAATCACATGATTAGTTTGGTAAAACTTTCAAAGCTTTCTTTTGATTCTAATTGAGATATCTCATTTCCTATCATTGCCTGATTTCGGTTTTGGCAATATTTATTTATTTATTTATTTGGTACAAGGTTTCGCCAAGCAGCTTGGACTCCTAGCGATCCTCCTGTTTTAAAGCTCCCCAGCACTGGGATTACAGGCGTGCTCCACCATGCCAGGTCTCAGTGGCTGGCTCAGCATGCCCATGGGCGAGGCTGGCCCAGGATGTGGTGCCAGAGACCAGGCCCCAGTCCTTACACTTGCCTAAACAGGCACTTAATCTGCTAACCTATCTTGCCTGCCCTCATTTTGGCAATTTCTTGCTCATTGTTCACTGAAGTAGTTCATCTCTCCAATTCTGTCCTTCCTCTGTAATACACACATTAGTGCTACTTTTGGCTATGTTTCACATTAATACACACCTTTTTTCATATTTTCTATTATTTTTTTCTCTTTTGATCTCAAGGTTGAATATTTTATTGTGATCTATTTAATCCCCCATAGGTACTTGACCAGTAGACAGTCAGACAATAGAGTGCTAGCTTCTCAGGAGAACAAACACCTGCACTAAATCTGGGGATATACATAACATAGCACAGCAAAACACACACGAAAGATGCAACTTATCTTGGCTTCAACATATACTATTGCCATAGGAAAAGACAATCATCTGATCCAATCATAGTTATGCTTCACAAGAACATAGGAAGGTTACAGGCAGATAACAGTTAAAGATCAATGTGAAAAGACTCACCTCTTAAAAATTAACATAAAAGCAGCTTGATGCCATTTCTTAGGAAACAAGTAGGGTGGAAATTTTACCACAAGCATGATCACACTGCCTATCTGAACATGGCCAGGGCTTGTTACTTCATTGAATGATTATATGTTTCTCTAAGGGAGGAGAAAAATCACATTTAATAATTTCCAAAGGGTCATTGAATGATTGACTGGAGTTTTTGAGAAACACCGTGTTCCCATTTCTAACTATGGGCTGCCTCAGCTTTACTTCCACATAAGAATGAAAATGCTCCAGTAGAGGAGGAAATGGCCTAATGGACTGTCACAGGAGAGTCACAGGGAAGCCAAGATCTAACAAGTAGAGCAGTGGCCACCTTGGGAGAAAGGATCCATCCACACACTGGGGGAGAAGAGGCCACATTTGCACGGAGGAGAACAGTGAGAAGAGATGAAGCTAAGACCTCTGGGAGCAAAGCTTCAGATACTGACTTCCCACCATTCTTCAGGGACAGGGAGACAGAAAGGAGAGACAAGAAGGGAGAGAGAAGTAGCCATCCAGAGGAAGTAACACCAGCCGTGTAGACAGGCTAGCACTGGGTGGTCAGGGATGGGAAACAAGGTAAGGAGGAGGAACAGAGAAAAAGGGGAGAGGTCAAAGCTGGTGGGGACCCAAACCAATCAGGGTTACCCCCATTTTCACTCATTCACTCCTGATGACTAGGTCTCATCCCAAGGGTCTCAGGATTCCAGTCTTCAACACATGGGGTCACAAGGAGGGCAGGCCGAAGTCTGAGCAGCCCAATTTCTCTAGGTTAGGCCAAGCTCAAACCCAAGTTTAAGCCAGAGCTTCGGGAACTCCTACTTCCCTGGATGTGGCCGAGAGAAGAGGAGCCTCATTACAGACACACTAAAAAGATCCCTGGCCACTGCTGGCTTCTTGTGTTGCCCTCAAAGAGCATTGCAAGAAGCAGCTGCCAGTCTCAGCATAAGGACTGGGCCCAGCCTTCTTCTCCCAGCCTCAGATCTGTCCTAAAATGTCCAGCCAGAGCCATGGTCCAGGCAGGTTCCTAAGAGAACACTCACATCCAAGAACACTCTCACCCAGTTGTCCCCAGTAGAGTCACACTAAGAGAAGTACGCCAGCAAAGATCCCAAGGAAAGAGAAGTACAGAGAGATGAAAAGCCCAGGCAAACCACACAGCAAGAGAGTCACGTCCTTGCTTCCCAGTTCAAAGCAATGGCTCTACCAGGCATCGCTGAACCTCCTGGCCCACGGGCTTCCCTCTTAGCCCTGCTCTGTGTCCCCTCAGGCTGCCTGGGAGGACATTGTTCTGAGTAGAAGGAAGAAAAATAGGTCAGGTACGTCATCTTTGTCACCAATTCATGGGGTCCCTGTAGCTTGGCTTATCTCCCAGCCTTGTTAAATGCCTGAATTAAGCCTCCTCAAGCATGCCCTCAATCAAATTTGCCTTCCGTTTCTACACACACACACACACACACACACACACACACACACACACTAATATGTAGACCACCTGTCTTGCGCTTCCTGAAATGGCCTTGCCTACAATTATCACTCCTGCCCTTCTACGTGCAATCGTAGTGCTAGGTTTGGGCTCAGCATCAGGCCTTTGCATACTCCACAGTCCCCAACTCCCTTAGGTCCCAACCAAGCACACGGCTACTCTGGTGGCCTTCGGACTTCTTCAGCTTCCTGGTGGGCCTCCCACGGTTCTAGGTCCAAGTGGCTTTGGGCAGCATCTCATTCTCATGTGTGCCCTTCCTTTGTGACTTCATGCACTGAAGTCACTTGGGAGGCAGTACAGAAGGTTCCATCCTAGAGTCTTGGTGTCTCAGTAGCAGGAACAACAGGCCTAGCCAGCCCAGAAGGTTATATGCGAACAGTGTAATTGAAATCACCATTGATCCAGGTCTTGCAATGACGGAGGGCACAGCTTCAGGGACACGTGGTGCTTCTGGAACCATGGATGATACCATTGTTCTTAAGCGTCGTGGGTACATAATGGGCATCAATTTGGGAGAGGGTTCCTATGCAAAAGTTAAATCTGCTTACTCTGAGCGCCTAAAGATCAATGTGGCAGTTAAGATCATTGATCGGAAGAAAGCCCCAACAGACTTCCTGGAGAAATTCCTTCCTCGGGAAATTGAGGTTATGGCCATACTAAACCATCGATCCATCATCAAGACCTATGAGATCTTTGAGACATCACAGGGCAAGGTCTACATCGTCATGGAGCTTGGAGTTCAAGGTGACCTCCTTGAGTTCATCAAAACCCAGGGGGCTCTGCAAGAGGATGATGCTCGCAAGAAGTTCCACCAGCTCTCCTCAGCCATCAAGTACTGCCATGACCTGGACATTGTCCACAGAGACCTCAAGTGTGAAAACCTTCTTCTTGACAAGGACTATAACATCAAAGTGTCAGACTTTGGCTTCTCTAAACGTTGTGCCAGGGATGACAGTGGTCAGCTGACACTTAGTAAGACCTTCTGTGGGTCAGCTGCCTATGCAGCCCCTGAGGTGCTACAGGGTATCCCCTACCAGCCCAAGGTGTATGACATCTGGAGCTTGGGCGTGATCCTCTATATCATGGTCTGCGGCTCTATGCCCTATGATGACTCCAACATCAAGAAAATGCTGCGTCTCCAGAAGGAGCACCGCGTTAACTTCCCACGCTCCAAGCACCTGACCAGCGACTGTAAGGATCTTATCTATCACATGCTGCATCCCGATGTCCACCGGCGGCTGCGCATAGATGACATCCTCAGCCACAACTGGGTGCAGCCCAAGGTACAGAGTTCAGTCTCCTCAACCCCAGCTTTGGGGGAGAGCTCACGGAGCACTGAGCCCTCTCGGACTCCTGAACCTACCTCTGGCAAGAAGCCTCCCACCAAGCCTGAGCCTCCGCAGGAGGCACAGCCTGAGGCAGGACCTGAGGCACAGCCTGAGGCAAAACCAGAGGTTAAGAATACAGCGATCAGGCAATCAGAGGATGTGGCTTTCCCTAGCCTGCACCAAATCCAGGAATCAGAGGAGAGCCCAGCCCAGCCGCCTGAAGATCAGCCCACCAAGTGAACTCATTGTAGTCCAAGCAGAGCTAGTGGACTGAACCTCGAGCCCAGAAGAAGGCGAGGAATGAGCTCCTACTATGTCAGTTCTTCTCCCTTCCCTTGAATTTGATAACTCACATGGCTACAGACATAATAAACCATTGTAATAGTGCAGACTCTCAGGGAATGTCTTAGCCCAGATGAAGTCCTGGGAGCTCTCCTATTTCCTGCCTGGATTTGGAGTTCTCACTCCTGGAAAAATATCCCAGTGTGGCCAGGCGAGACTAGGACCTCAGGCCTGGCAGGGGCAGCTGCACCAGCCTAAGGTTGGGAAGGGGCCCAAGGGTGATCTGGAAGGACAAGGCCAGAGCAGATGGCTGAGTGAAGAAACAGGAGCAGAGGCTGCTGCATCTTCTGGAGGGGTGTGGTCCCCAGTGCAAGCAGTGGGGAGGGGGCCAGCAGAGACAGGCTGGGAAGGGAGGTGGCTGGGAGGCCATGGCCCTGGCCCTGGAAGAGTTGGGTTTGACTGCATTTGGAGGTGAGAGTCCAGGCAGCCAGGCCACCCTCACCCCAGGGCATCTAGGGGGTGAGGGGCAGGCTAAGTGGGAGTTGGGAAAGACCTCAGGGTGTAGGCTGGCCAGCCTGCCCATCCTGCTTGAGTTTCCCCATGCTCAGCAGCACAGGGTTTTTTTCTGCCCACCGTGGGTTCCATGGGAAGTAGCACCCAGTTCACAGGATTGCTCTGATTCACTCCATCCTGTGCTCATTCTCCAGCCCAGAATCAAGGGGTTCCATAGGAAGACCCGCAATATTCCACTGGCCTGTGTGGCTCTCACCAGACCCCACACCCCTCCAACCCCAACTTGTCCCCAAGGGTGACATCTCTGGCCTGCTAGAGAGGAGACCCTGGCACTGGCAAGTAGGATAAGCATCTTCCCAGAACATGCCCTGTCCCTGCAGGCAGGAAGGCAGCACCCCATGTCCCATGGCAGGTGTGGCTGCCATGTGCTGCCTGCCCCGCCTGCAGCATATCTCAGTCAGACGTGTCCTAACCATGGTGGCCACTTCTCTTTCCTCCTCTCTGGAAGACCTCACGGAGGACAGAATAGCAACAGCTCCTCTGCCTGGCTCTAGCAGTACACACAGCATCGCTCTCCTCCACCAGGCTTGGATGCACACTGGTGGTTCAACTGGTCCCAGGCAGGCACCACTGGCTCCAAGGACAAAAGCTCTGAAGGGAATTCTCTTCACATCCCAAAGAAGTTGCTGGAAATTGGCTGCTAATTTAAGCAGATGAATGTGAGTGTGACGGCACACACTTGCAATCCCAGCCATTTGGAAGGCTGAGGCAGGAGGTTCATCATTTCACACTGCAAGTTAGCAAGACTCTGAAGAGTAGGCTTGGCCACTGTCATCCTCCCAAATTGCCTTGTTTGCATGCTGCCATGGGGCAGGACTGCACTGAGTGACCCTCCTGGGACATGCACCCTGCTCAGGCACAGTGGCTGCTGAGAACACAAGCAGCAGGAAAGTGCCACTGCGTCCCTTAGACAGTATTTATCCGCAGTTCATGGTCCTTGGGGTCACTGTGTGAGCTTGAGAGGAGGTCAGAGCAGACTGAGGGAGCCCAGGGCCAGACCCAGGAAGGTAGCAGGGCAGGTGCGCAGGGCTGAGGGCATTGGAGTCTGGTCCCTGGGGGAGTGAGCCAGGGCCTGTGGGCTCCGGTGCATTCAGGGACAGCCTCGAGTACTGACTCTCCCCCTCCAATTCCCTTTTAAATTCTTTTCATCTGCTATACATTTTACCCATTGAGTTTTGTGTTATTTAATCTTTGAATTGTATTGATCGCATTCATGTTAAACTTCCTATCTTGTGATTTCATAACTAGATAGCCTGGGTTCCCCCTTTATTGTTTGTTTTATTTTTGTAATTAAAATGTCTGTCTGTCTGACTTGTTGTTATTAAACATAAGCTAATGCATGGAAAAGGTTTTTAAAGTTTTATTTTATTGAGCTGGGAAGATAGTTCAATAGTCTAAGCCCCTTCCTGGCACGCCCAAGGACTTGGATCAGTCCCTGGTACCGCATGCCTTGCTGGCCCAGACACCCTGAGCATGCCCTGCTGGCCTGAAACTGGGTGTGGTGGTGCATGCCTGTGATCCCAGCACTGGGGAGGCTGAGGCAGGAGGATCACTATGAGCCCAAGTTGTGTAGAAAGACCCTGGGGGGGGGGGGGGTGGAATTGGATTCTGAAGAATTTCTCTTTTCCCAGCAGGGATCTGATTTGCTTTCTAAGAGCAGTTAGGCTGGAGAGCTATGTCCTGCCTCTGAGGTAAACCCTGATTCCTAAGGCTCAGTTGTGGAAGCCCTGACCTCTTTCTACTCCTCCTCCCTGTGGTGGCCTCTCTGCTGGTTCCAGCTAAGAGCCTGGGAACATCTACTCGGTTCCTTTGCACTGTGAGTCCACACTCAGTTTTATTCCAGCAGCTGAGTGAGACAGAGAAATTACTGCAGTTTCTCAATCTTTCAACTGTTATTACTGTGTTTAGAATTTATTTAAACAAACAGAACTGGCAAATACTGTCTGCTTCTTTTGGCTTGTCTAGCCTTTTCTTCTGCATCACTGTCTTGGTAAAATTTTTGCACTCTCTTTAGGAAAATTTCAAAATGCCCGTTCTGCTTTGTTGTGTTCTTCTGAGTCAGCTAGACCTCGGAGATGTAGATGGTAAAAAAGATTGCAAATCTCAAAACTTGGAGAATGAAAGACCACAAGAACAGAAGAGAACCAGAATCACAAAGAGGATAGAAACCACATTCACATTCATATAAAAACCAGATAAAACACTGAAGGAGAAAAAAATTAAAAAAGACAACAAAAACCAAAAGCAAACTACAAGATAATGATAACAAAAAATGAGAGGGAGAGAAACAAATTTAAAGGCAAAGGTCTATTTCTAGGTTTATCTTTCCTGTTACTGGTTTAAAAAAAACTGCGGAGACAAAGTCCCTATCCTGT
Source organism: Capromys pilorides (assembly GCA_004027915.1). Lineage (NCBI taxonomy): Eukaryota > Metazoa > Chordata > Mammalia > Rodentia > Capromyidae > Capromys > Capromys pilorides. The sequence goes on from PVKN010015854.1 coordinate 9,688, forward strand.
TGATTTTTCCCAGCAAGACAGCAGTAGCTCTTTTTGAAGGGTAGTGGATAATCTCAGTGGGCCTGTACCTTCTGGTTAAGACCAGACTCATTTGGCCTGCAGTTATCAGTATACCTTCTGCAGACCTGAGCCCTACTGGAAGCTGCAGATGGAGCTGGCAGCTGCTCTGAGCTCTGAGTTCAACCAGCCCCTCTCTAAGACAACTCACAAGCAACTGCTCTCTCTCAGCTGGGGGTCTACTGAACCCCCAGCACTCACTGCCATCCTGTAGTCCTTCATGTCTACTTCTCCCCTCAGCTGCTGCATGTCTCCATGGAGGCCCCTGGGGAAATCGGTAGTCACTGTGTGTCTGAAGGTTTGGATTGTTCCTCCCGTGCAGTGCGTCCTATCTCAGGAGCAGGTAGTCACCTACTCCACTTTCTTCATGGAGTTTCTCTCTTCACTCTCTCTGTAGGCTTTAAATACTGTCTCAGATGCTTCCTGAGTCAAGAGGTCCCACTTCCCCCCATCCTGCCCTCCACATGTTGCTATATTCCAGCATCTGGACAGCAATCTCAGAGAAGCTCTGTCTCTACCACTTAACACTCTGCCCTTTTGGTCCCTTCCACAGATATTTTATTATTATAACAGAAACCTATTGGATGATGAAATAATACAGTTTTGTTTTGTTCTATAAAAATCTACCCATCTCTACTTTAAGAGTTCATCTTAATGTCTGCAAGTAAACAGGCAAATAAATGGATGGAAGTGATATTTTAGCGAGGCTCTAAAAAAAAAAAAAAAAGGGTACAATCTCTTGCCAAGACCCAATTAATTGAAAGGTAATTCTCTGTCTCTCCCTGAGGCAAACATCAGGTGTCATAAATACCCTTACCCACCAGAGGGAGACCCGTGCCAAGGGTCAGTTAGCCAGAATATTTATTTCTAGGCAAATCCTTTTATAAAATAAAAAACACTCTTACTTTGAAGCTTATGAGATCACGTCGCAGAAGACCAGCAACAACCTGAGCAAGAGTTCACTTGGATTATGTGATTTTTCTAAAACAGAGGTCAACCAGAAGACAGGGTGGACTTACTTATTTTTGCGTGACTTGTGAGCTCAAAATGGCTTTTACAGGACAGGAGAAAAGCACCTGTGGTGGCCAAGCTCCACTGTGTCAGTGTGATTAGGCTGGGGTATGTGGGCAGGATTAGTAAAGCAGGCTTCTGGGTGTCTCTGGGCGGGTAAGGGAGACATGGCCTTACACTATGTGATCCCTGGTCCTGTCCTCCCCGGCACTGTACCCCTGTTCTGCTTTCCAAGTGCAAGGTCTAAGCAGTTTTTCTCCACTGTGGTCTTCCACTGTCACTACATAGCGGTACAAGAAGGTACCTTTGTAAACTTTGTTCATGCCATTTACAATTATCTTGGGGAGTATATATATATATATATATATATATATATATATATATATTTGTTTCTTTCTAAAAAATCATCATCCCACCTTTCCCCATCATTCCATCCTCTTTCAGTTCCCCTAACCTATTTTCATTCTTCTTGATGTTATTAATCCCAGCTCATACTATATCACATTCAGAAACCTAATAATCTCAGTTAATATAAACATATGCCAGGGAGGTTCTTAAACTCACCCTATCTATAGAATTAAATTAACCGATAGGTTCACTGACTCCTGTCTTGGCAAAAGAATTTTCAGGAAACATTCATAAGAGGCATAAATGGAGTATTAAGAAATGTGAAATTATACACTTTTAAGCAGAGATAGAATGCAACCCTGATAAGAAAGGGACATTGTGATCTGCATCTGGGTGTATTTAGGGGACTCTGAGGTGCCTTTAAGATGGTTAGCACTGGGGAGATAGCTTAGCAGTCTAAGCACCTGTTTGGCAAGCACAAGGACCTGAGTTTGATCCCAGCTACTGTATGCCATGCCGACCCTGGAACCCCAGTTGCATCATGCTGGACACTGAAACCAGATGTGGGGTACATGCCTATAATCCAAGTGCTGGAGAGGCTGACACAGGAGGATCACTCGAGCTCGAGCTGCATAGCAAGACCCTGTACCCAATAACTAATAAATTAATTAATTAAAATTTGTTTTTAAAAAGACGGTTATCCTAGGGTGCATGTTCCTGTTGTCCTACACATCTGGTAGGTAGGCTATGTTAGAATATAACCATTTACTTGTGTTCCAAGTTGAGATGTGCGCTCGTGTGTGTGTTCTTGTGTGTGTGCATTTTACAAGTGAAAAGATACGGTCTATTCACAAGTGAAAAGGGCCAATTGGCTGGTGAAAGTGAATTTCCCAGGTTTATCATTTCTTGGGAGAAAAATTTTTATTTTTTATTTCTATTTTTTAAAAACTTTCTTTATTTATTTATGTATTTATGTATTTATTTATTTATTTATGTTCTGGCTGGCCCAGTCTGCTCTGGGGGTGGGGCTGGTGGAGCATGTGGTGCCAGGGACTGAACTACAGTTCCTGCAGGAGCCTAAGCTTGTCTAAGCAGGCGCTTTAGATTGCCTGCCCTGGGAGAACAATTTTTTAAATGAAGCTTGAATAACTTTTTGTCCCGAAGCTGCAGGTTTTCTTAAAAGCACAATTTTAAAATTCCGAATTTCCTCATCTTCTTTCTGAGTATCTTTACTTCTTCTATCCTATCTCACTGTCGTGAAGCTTATGCCTTGGAGCCAATCAAACATTCACTGCATCTCCTTAAAATATGAGCCTAATTAAACCTCTTCTCCTTTAATTCATGAGTGTTGAGAACTGTGTCCAGTGACCGGAAAGCTGACTGATACACCACCTCCACTCTGGGGCTATTTCAAAGAACAGCTATTGTGTTTCAGCACCATTTGGAGGACCGCCAAGAACAAAGAAAGTCAGGTGAACTTTGACAAAACACATAATGAAATGTGGTAGAGAATAAAAAGTCCCCAGGAGAAACTGTGAACTCCAGAGATGAGAGTCCAGCGGTGCGGCCATAGATTGAGCTTAGGGTGACGAGCAGGGACCACAGAGACTGGTCCTTCTTCCCGCACATCCCTGGTGTGTGCAGTCACTCTTTCAGGGACCACATGAATACCTCTTTAAGAGGAGCTCCTCCCTTTTTCTAATACCTGCCCCTAAAATGTAGACCTGCTGGAAAATTTTCTCTTCAGAGCTGCAGAGAAGACTCAGGCAGGAATTAGATATACAGAAGAAAGAAGACCAAGAAAAGGTATGAAAGGGGAAAGAGTGATACTGAGAATTGCTGAGGGGAGGAGGCTCGGATTGGCAAATGCAGAAAAAGCATGCCGTAGTCTATGCTACCTGTGGTTGAAACGAGAATACCGTATCAGTCAGGCAAAGTTTTGGTGCTGGTGTTTGTGCACCTACGTGAATTTATCCAAAATGAAAAAGAGAAGGAATAGAACTTAAAAACAGTATAGGAGCAGCAAAAGGCTAGCAAATGTAACGTTCTTGGGAAAGAGAGAGATTTGGGCAGCTATTGGGAAGAAGTTCTTTAAAGGAAATGACATTTTTTTATTTGAAAAAATGTTATAAATAAAAGGTGATTATACGACCTGTAGAAAAATAACATTGTGCTTATGTCAGGTAAAATGAGGTACAGATGTGTGTGTGTGTGTGTGTATGTGCGCGCATGCGTGCACATATTCAGAGTTGGACCTCAGTATCTGTAGGTTTCACACACAATTATCCAACAATTGATGGATTGAACGTGCACATAGGGCTCGAGTGTACACAAAGTACACAGCCTCGTTTCTTTGCCATGATTTCTTAATATATAGTGACAACTCTTTATGTAGTGTTTACATTGTAGCAGGTCTTTTAAGAAGTCTTGAACTGATTTAAAGTAGGAGAATGTGCACAAGTGCGATGCAGATAAACAGGCCACCTTATGTAAAAGAACTGAGCTTATGCAGAACTTGAAACCAACCCACTGCAGCTGAATGACTATGTATACATAATCACATAGAGACACTGCTTGCTTTGTAGCTTGTACATTGCATATGTGTACATGAGTGGTCTCTATGTGACTTAGTTGGGAATCGCTTTTCTTTCTCTTGCACATTCTCTTTGGTAGAGAGAAAATGACACACCAGCAAAGCATAAGTGATAAATATATATGCTAGATACTCAATCTCTTCATTTTGCAAATCTGATCAAAAACAAGATATTTAATTTTGTGGGGAAAATACTCTCTTTAGAAATAGAGGCAAGTACAGTGTGGTTGGATCCCTCACAACAGTCTCACATGTTTTAAATCTTTTTTTCTGGAGTGCAAATGTAAGATTTCTTTTTTCACCAAAAAATGACAGCAAAGTAAACATCAGCAATGCCATGGCTGCAGGTGACCTCTGGGCCTTTGCACAGGTAGCCATGGTGAGGAGAGTGGCCATCATTGGAGCCGGCGTCAGCGGTTTGGCTGCCATCAGGAGCTGTCTGGAAGAGGGGCTGGAGCCCACCTGTTTTGAGAGGAGCGATGACATCGGCGGTCTCTGGAAATTCTCAGTGAGTAGGGCGTTGTTGCAAGAGACAGGAAGATGAAGCAGGAAATAATGCACTATTTCCGTGCAGATTTCCACACGTGCTGCCGCGACAGTGACGTTTCCTGTCGGGTTTCGGATGTACAGTCCAGGAGCAGATTGAAAAATAATCTGCTTGCAAGTTAGAAACAAATTAGATAGCAAGTTAGCTTTGAGAGTCTTGGGCGCAGCATTTGCCTATGATAAATCATTAATAAGGGCCATTTGGGGAAAAATTTGGGTTTTGATTTGGTTAGATTTATATAACATTGTTAGATGATGTACTCATTTTAAAAATGAGGTTAGCAAAAATCCTTTTATGATTCAAACCATGATGTTAAAGTTTCAGGTGGATATTTAGCACCTTTGTCAGAAACCAGTTGCAATAAATGCATGGACCAATTTTAGGGAATTCTTTTCTGTTTATTGGCGTTTTCTATGGATTGATTATTATAGCTTTCTTGTATATGTTGACATCAACTGATATCATGAATCTAGCTTTTGTTTTGTTTTTGCTCAAGATTGCTATAGCTATTTGAGGTCTTTTATGTAACCTTAAAAATTCTGGAATCATTTGCTTCAGTTTTGTGAAGAATATGACTGGTATTTCTTGAGCATTGTGTTGAATCTATCCATCATTTTAGATAGCACAGTGTTATGGTTTAGGTTAAAGTATCCCCCCAAAGTCTCCTACGTTCAGATGTGGAGATTTGGGAAAATACTCAGATCACATGAGCCCTGTACTGATCAGTATATTAAACCATCCATGAGTTCACAGCTGATGGTGCTGTTTCAAGAGGGCCCAATAAGAGGAGGAGCCCATGGCGTGAACATCCCAGAAGGGTGTGTAACAAGGGCTCCTCAGTCCCTCTCTGCTCCTCTGGGCCTTCTACTGTGCTGAATCTACCCCAGAGCCAGCCAAGTACAGACAGATTACTAATGCTATGAGCCAAAATAAACATTTCTTCCTTTAAATCAGGTGTTGAGTATTTTGTTGCAGTAATGGAAAAGTGATGAATATATATACTGTATAAATTCATGTTTCATATTAGTTTTGTTAGCATGGTTGCAGTATGCAAGGTTTACATTGTTGGTGGAGAACTGGTACATGGATATACACATCCTGATTCCTTTTCCATTCTTTTTCTCTCCCTTCCCTCTGGCTCTAGATCATCTTCCTATTTAAGAAAGATCTATCACCCTACTTTCTGTTACTGCCTTTTTTTTCTTTATTTATATTTTGGGTTTCTCATATAAAAGAAAACATGAAATATTTAAGCATGTGCACCTGCTTTATTTCACTTACCATTATGGTCTTGAGGTGTATCCATCCTGCGCTGAATGCTTGGGTTTATCCTCCTTTATTTGAATAGTGCCTATTAAGTACAAATACTGTATTTTCTTTATCCATTCACCTGTTGCTGGGCATAGAAGCTGCTTCCAAGGTTTTGCTACTATGAATTGTGCCTCTGTAAGCAGGGTTATTCATGTGACGCTGTAACGTGATATCTTTAGCTCTTTAAGGAAACTATCAAAAAGGGAAATAATGGAGTCAAATAGAACTTACAGCTTTTTGAGGAATCTCTGTACCGATTTCCCTAGCTGTTCTACTAGTTGACATTCTTACCAGCAATGCATGTAGAAGGGTTCCTTTTTCTCCTGCAGCCTTCCCAACATTTGTTATTATTTGATTTCTTGGTGATGGCTATTCTTTCTGAATGGTACACTGGTACAATCTCAGTGGTTTAATATGTGTTTCTTTCATGGCCAGCGATGTTGAGCATTTCATGTATTTATTGATTATTTGTTTTTCTTCTGTACCTTTCATTTCACTTGCCTTTTGAAATTAAGTTTTTTTTTTATTTTGGAGATGACTAATTTTTTTTGTCTCTTTATATATTCTAGATAGTAATCCTTTATCTGAAGCATAGCAGGCAAAAATCAAGAAATGGGAGTTTGTTGGTTGTTTTTTTTTTTTTTTTTTTCTGCCCAGAAGTTTTAATTTGATGCAACTCCATTTATTCATTCTTGGGACCATTTCCAGTGCAAACAGTGTTTTGTTCAGAGAGTCCTTGCCAACATCTGTGACTTCAAGAGTTTTATCTATTTTATCTTCCAGTAGCTTAAATGTTTCTATTTTAAGAAAGAAAGATGAGTGGCCCAGTCATAAAGTATCTTTGTGGTTCAAGAAAGCTAAACTAAGCTTTACCTGCGAAACACGTCCTATTTTCTGAAGTGCAGTGCCTTTTATTCACTCCACCACCTTGCAGTATGGGGACACCAGCTGCAACAAATGTGTCAAAAGATGTGTTCTGTTGAGTTTGTTGGTCATTAACTTCTGTTTGTTTTGCTACACATTAGGACTGCCAGCTTGGCTGGACATTAGCACTGGGCAGTACTTAAAGCTTCTGAGCAACCAAATCAAAGTCTTTGACCGTGAGACCTCACTGATTTTTTTTAAATAAAACTCCCCCATGCCAGTTTATTCCAGCATACAGCTACAGCTGAGAACCACAGTAATGTCCCGATCTTGTCATCCATGATCATTCTTTCTTCAATGGTCCCTTTCTTTTTTATTGTCACTTAATGATTCCTCTATGGTTTCATTAGCATGGTTCTGTGGCTTCTCAGTGCTAACATAACTAATTCAGATATTTTTACATTTGTGATTTCTTGCCTATATAAATGCTCCAAAGGCATGCAATGCCTATAAATTCACTGTGCTTGGTTCACAATAGCTACATTATTTTATATGTGGCAGAAATTCTGAAATTAATTTTCAAGAATCCTACTTAAAGATGTCCATGTTTGCAAATCATATAAATATTTGGAGAATGACTCACTTACTTTTCTCTCATTGCTGGGACAAATACTCAACACTCAAAATGAAGGACAGAAAGGTTTATTTAGCTCACAGTTACTGGAGGTTTCAGTCCATACTCAGCTGGCTCCAACACAGATTGGCACATGGTAGAGGGCAGCAGTTCATGGTGGCAGAAGGCAGAAAAACATCAAGAGCAAAAGGGAGGAGTAACAGCAACAATGGCTACAGAGAGCAAGGCAGTCTCCCTTGTGTTGCGTTCACACTGATCACCGTAGGCTGTGTGTTGCACTCACACCCATAATCCCAGGAGTACTTAGACTCACAATCCAAGTGTTGGATCATGGGTTAATCACAAACTCTAGAAGTCCACACCATCACTGCATGAGGCTTTCGGGGGACAACTAGACCCAAGCCATAACAGAGACATACCTGTCATTGTTTTCTTTTACAAATTAATTACTAGATGGCCATATCCATGAGTTGAAACAAAGAAATCATAGAATGTTAAAATTTCGAGAACATCTGTCATATTTAACACTCCAAGGGATGAAGTTTTGGTTACATATTTCTCAAAAGATATAACAAAATTGTTTTCCTGAGAAAAGAAGATATGTTAATAAATACATATTCTTCTCTAATATGAATTCTCTTGATAGGTTTCTTTGATTATCATTAGTTATTTAAGTGAATTTATATATGTATCTTCTTACTGAATTTACTTGTGTGTAAAGGACAACTCAAATCAGTGTAATTACTTAGACCTGGTTCTGCATGTGACTGGCAGAGTTGTCTATCTTCTTTCCTCCAACTAAACCCCTTCTTCATTCACAGAACCATGCCGAGGAGGGCAGGGCTAGCATATACAAATCAGTCTTCACCAACTCTTCCAAAGAGATGATGTGTTTTCCTGACGTCCCATTTCCTGATGACTTCCCCAACTTTATATACCACAGCAAGCTTCAAGACTACATCGTGGCCTTTGCCAGACAGAAGGGCCTTCTGAAATACATACAGTTTGAGGTAAGGTGTTACCATTAAGCTGGCACTGGACGTAGGGGTGGCATGTACATGTGTTGCTCTACTCACCCTTCCACCTCCTTTCAATAGCCCTTTCTTAATTGCTAATAATTCTTCTAATAGTCTGGTGTCTTTAATCCTAGATTTAGTGAAAATATCTTCTTCTCAAGAATA
>PVKN010015855.1:0-18231 GCA_004027915.1 Capromys pilorides
TTCAAATAAGTAATGACTAGGTGTTCATGTCCTAATTGGTACATAGGTATAATAACAGCACTTTAAAACTTTAAAATAAAAAAGAGAAAAAAAACAAAAGTAAAAGGTCTTTCTAAATTAAGTAGACAAACTGAGCATGCTTAAAGCTACGTACAACACTTCAAAAATAACTTCTACTTTCTCAAATAGGGGAAGGAGCATGCTAGGGCAGTCTACACAGATACAGCACCACTATACAGTGCCAGAAACTAAAGCCAGACAGAACTGGAAACGTGCACCTGTTTCTCTATTTTTAAGAGTATGGGAGGATATGATTGCTCAGCAATTTTCCGAGTTTCCTTGCCTTTTCTATTCTCCAACACTTCCAAAATATAACTCAAGCTGCACATAGTGGCACAATCTTGTAATCCCAGCACTTGGGAGGCTGAGGCAAAATGATCACTCAAAATTTTTAAATTTTAGCCGGCGTGGTGGAGCATGCCTGTAATCCCAGCACTTGGGAGGCTGAGGCAGGAGGATCAGTGCGAGTTCGAGACCAGCCTAGGCTACAAAATCGAGCTCAAGGCCACCCTGAGCTGCATAGCGAGACCCTGTCTCAAAAAGACAAAAATAAATAAATAAATTTTGAGACAAGGGGGCCAGCAAGATAGCTGAGCAGACTAAGCGCCTGCTTAGGCAAGGGCAGGGACCCGGGGTTGACAGGCACCACAGGAAGGCCAGGCCGGCCCACAGAGTGCACTGAGCTAGCCACCAAGATCGGGCATGGTGGCACATGACTGTATTCCAGCACTAGGGAGGTTGAAAACAGAAGGATCATTACAAGTCCAAACTGTGTAGTACGATTTTGTGCCATGTACCAAATATATTTTTAAATTTTTTTTTGAGAGAAGGTCTCACTATACAGTGAAGGCTGGCCTAAAACTGTATCCCAGCCTCACCACAAAGTCAGAGCGATCCTTTTGCATATATATATATATATATATATATATATATATATATATATATATATATATATATCAGGTGGACTGCCACAGCTTCAAAGCCAGCCTCAGTTATGTAGTGGACCTTGTCTCAAAAAAACAAAAGCAAACAACTACTTCTCTCTTAACATAACTGGGATCACATGGCTCACTGTGTGTACATAGCACATCCTCCCAGTTTTTAACCTCAGCTTTGATTGCTATATAAAATCTAGCATGCCACTTTTGAACTCAGCAACAACAAATAAAAGCTGTATTTACGAGGGGGGGCTGTAACAAGAAAATATTTTTCTTATACCGGAGGAGCTGATCAACTTGTACTCAGTTGCAACCCATTACTGAACCTCCTAAAGCTCATACTCTCTCTGACACATTCTTGCTATAAAACATCTACTACCAATGTATCCCAAGAACTAGTGCTCATAAATCCACATAAAAATACTTTCCATGTGCCTCTTGAGTTGCCTTAACCTAAGTATTGTAATACTGTCCTCTTGTACTCCGCCTAACCATACTGTGACTGGCAGTATGACTCTAGATGCGAAACTACACTTGACTTATTATGCAAGGAACTATTATCTAATTCCAAATCTGCTAATGACCTACTTTGCCCTAAGGAACTCCAGTGGACCAGATAGTCTCTGGCTCCAACTCAAGACAAAATCAAAACACATAAAATATCTATTTTATCATTTACCATCAACTTAAAATCATTTCTCAATCTGGCTATGTAGACAACTAGTAATTTTTAAATGAAACATAAATGATCACTCAGCATTTCATGCTAGTTTGGATCTTAAATGTCCCCCAAAAGGTCCACCTGTTAAATACATGGTTTCTAAGACAGCATTACTGGATAGTAAGAGGTAAGGCCTAGTAAGAGGTCTTTAGGGCACAAGAGGCATAGGTCCTTTAGGAATAACCAAACCCACCCAGCTCTCTCTGGTCTTTGGCTCACGATGAGGTGAGCAGTTTTGGTCTGCCACTTGTACCATGAGGTACTGCCTTATCATATGCCCAGAACAATAGGGCCAATCCATTAGCAGTTGTAGCCTTCAAAACTTGGCCAAAATAAACCTTTTCTATTGGTAAGTTGATTATCTCAGATATTGTATTATAGTGATTGAAAGCAAACACATCTCACTTATATTTGAATATCACAAATTTAGATTTATAAACTAAGTTAATTTAAATATGCATATATCTTATCAACAAAATGTCCCAGATGGTAAACAAGCAATCACAACTAAATACAATAGCTATAAACATATCAGATGCAACCCAATCAGCTGATAGAAATATCCACAGATATTAAAATCTTACAAAATGGCACTAAATTCTTATATTAATATTGGTAAATGGCATACTGTACGATTTAAACAAAACATTGTATTGCCACAACCATGTTATAAAACCATTTTCAGATGGACACCACTCATTAGATTTAAGGCAAAAGCATGTATCTCAGGGTATATTTATAGCAAAATATATAAGACAAGATAATCTTTTTTTTTTAATTTATTTATTTGCTTGTTTCTTTATTTATTTTATTTTATGGCTCAGCCTGCCCTGGTGGTGGGGCTGGCGCAGCACGTGGTGCCGGGGATCGAATCACAGTCCCTGCAGTTGCCTGAGCTTTCCTAAGCAGGCGCTTTAGACCACTGAACCATCTCGCCAGCCTAGACAAGATAATCTTGCCTTGACTCAAAGGAAATAAAATTTTCATTTTACATGTTCAATAGGGAGCTGGGGAGATAGTTCAGTAGAATAAGTGCTTGCCTGACAAACACAAGGTCCTGAGTTCCATCCCCAGCTCCGCAAAAAAAAAAAAAAAAAACACCTATTCAATAGGTTATATAAAAAGATTTTACATTTATTTATTCAAGGTAGCCAATAAGTATCTAAATGAAGTACTGATACTCTAGTTTCTGTTCAAGTCACATAAATCTTTCATATTTTATTAAACAAAGTAATGTTAACATGACAATGGGGCCATAAATGACATACATACCACTAGGCAAACTAAAGACAATAAAACTAAAGTGCAAAATACTAAACCAGTTCAGAGGATTCAGAAAATTTTTAAACTAAACTTTAGCATTTTGGTGACTGCTAATAAGCACAACATTTTTTTTCCATTTTAGCATGATCACATAATAGAACATACAAATTACACATTAAATTTTTTATTTCTTATTTGGAGACAGTGAATACTTGTTCCAGTTATATAGCCCAGACTGACCTCAAACTTGTGATCCTCCCCACCTCGGCCTCCTTAGCACTAGGATCACAAACAGGAGCCACTGCACTCAGCTGCTAACTTCCTATTAGCTAAGACCTTATTAATATACCTAGTATTATAATCTACTTGATATAATCCCAAACATTTTTCCTAACAGTCACAATTTACAACTACTAAGAAATCACATATGCTTTCACAATTCAGTATGAACAATATAGGTACTTCCATTTATTTCAGAACAAAAAAGTTAGCTCTTTCCCTGATAATTCCACACAGCAGAATTAATAGCAAACCATGTCCATAGTGCTCTAACCTTATCCTAATTCTAATAGACAAAGAGATGCAAGTTACTTTTGAAAATTCAAGTTAAAGCCAGAAGATAATATAATAGAACAACACTACAGACCAATCAATATCCCTTATGAACAGTGATGCAAAACCCTCAACAAAATAATGACAAACCAGAATTTAACAACGCATTTAAAAGATTATACACTGGGAATGCCAGATTGCTCAGCAGATTAAAGACACACAGGCCTGGGGTTTGGTTCGATCCCAAGCCAGTAGTGCCAGCCCCACCACGGGGGCACACTGAGACAGCAATTGAGACTGAGGGTGGAGGTGCTCACCTGTAATTCCAGGGCATGGGAGGCTGAAAAACAGGAAGGATCACTACAAGTCCAATCTGTGTAGAGAGACCCTGTAGACCCTGTACTAAATACAAAAAATAAAACAAAAGATTATACACAATGGCCAAGTCAGTATTAATTCCTGGAATGTAAGGTTGGCTCAACAAGCAAAAATTAATGTAATGTTGCATCTTAACAAAATGAAGGATAAAAACACATGGTCATCTCAACTGATGAGAGGAGAATAAAAGCACATAATAAGATTCAATGCTCATTTGCCATAAAAACACTCAATAATCTAGAAAGAGCCTACCTCTAAATAAGGTCATTTATCAAAAGCCCACAACTTAACATCATACTCAACGGTAAAGTGTTTATGATCCTCTCAGATCATAAACAAGGCAAAGATGTCCACTCAATATTTCTATTTAACATGTCCTTAATTCAAATAGATAAAAAGATTTTAAACACATTCAAATCAGAAAGTAAAATTATTTGTGTTGCCAGATATCATAACATCATATATACTGAACTCTAGAGAGCCCCACCATACACAAAAAAGACAGAATGAATTCAATAATCAGGATGCAAATTCATCACACTAAGCAGGTGCAGTGGTACACACCAGCATTCCTAGCTACTTGGAAGGCTAAAGCAAGAGGAACAAGTTCAGTGTCAGCCTGTACGACCCATTGAGACCCAGTTTCAGTATTAATAGTGGGCCGGGGAGATGGCTCAGAGGCATAAGCGCCTGCCTGGTATGCACATGGTCCCAAATTCGATCCCTAGTACCACAGAAATAATAAAAATAAAATGATTAGGGGCTATAGTTGAGTGGTAAAACTTGCCTAGGTTCGATTCTTAGTCACACACACACACACACACACACACACACACACAAACAATTCAGCTGCACTTCTATATACCAACAGTGCATAACTATTGATATTCCTAAAGTACAATTTTACAAATTTGGACATTGATAACTGATATCTATACTCAGAATACTTTACTTTGACACTTTTTTCTCCTTAATAAAGATAAAGGGACCAAAGCTTATATAATTTTCAGCAAAGTATGAAAAGAAATAATCTAGCTTTTCCCAAAACAGCAGCATTTGATAGAACAAGAGCTAGATACATGTTTAATTCACTATAGAAAATGAAAAACTAAGGGCCAGCCAGATAACTCAGGGGACTAAAGCACCCCCTTAGGCAGATGTAGGGATTAGGGTTATATCCCCCTGCTTGCTGTGTCAGCCCAGCCCCCAGGATGCACTGAGGGTGCAACTGAGACTGGGCGTGTTGGCCCATGCTTATAATCCCAGTGCTTGGGAGGCTGAAAACAGAAGGATCACAAGTCCGATCTATGTAGTGAGACCCTGTACTAACTACATTATTTTAAAAAGGAGAAAAAAAAAAACTATTAATGAATCGATTTAACAAATATTAAAGATTTCTTTTCCATGTTTAAAACTTGACGGTACAGTCAAAAGTCTCATAATTATAAACAAGAGAGCAGTAACTCAAAGTCGTTAAAAAAAAAAAAAGCACCACAACCTCTGCAGCAATTCAAGCATTATTTCATGATAACAGTAAAAATTTGCTGCCTGGTAAGCACAAAGACCTGAGTTTGATCACCAATACAATGCAGCCACCGAGCCCTAAATTGTACATTTACTTCCATAAAGCTCAAGGGAAGATGTGTATACAGGAAGATAGAAGAAAATATGGTGTTAAAATTTTTATAATTTATTACAATAAAAGGCACATTGCCATTAATTCTCCTTAAAACACAGTACTCCCACTTACTTTGAACAGACATCCCCAAAGTTCTTGCCATTCTTTGAAGCAGTTCTTTTTGTATTTTTAGGGGATAACATCAAAAATAGGTTGAGTGCTACAGTGAAGTGCCATCCAATAAAATGCAGGCTTGTGAAAGCAAAAAAAAACTGTGTCCTCATCCCATGTTCACCAGATGTGGTACCGGGTGACTTCTGGCTCTTCCTCAAATTCAAAATTACCATGGAAGGTAAATGTTACCTGTTTCCATTACAACTCACATAACATAGATATTGTGTGTGTGTGTGTGTGTGTGTGTGTGTGTGTGTGTGAGAGAGAGAGAGAGAGAGACAGAGAGAGACAGAGAGAGACATACAGATAGACAGAGACAGAGACAGACACAGTGACACTCACACACACACACACACACACACACACACACACAGAGAAATCTGGTACTAGGTATCACCAGGAATTCCCTCACATTTTTGCCCTATAACCTACTCAATTTTCAGTGCCTTTCTATGCCTATGAATACATTTCATCTACAATAATATGCTACACAAATAGACCAACTGTTGATCTAAGCCCTAAAGAACTGCTACAGCAGGTGAGGCCAAAAACTGTTTCTAAACTGCCATAAATACAAGGAATATTTCTAAACTACCACAAATACAAGGTTTGCCTGAAACATATGGTATATGCTTGCATTTTTAAAAATTTACAACTGGAAAACACACATTGCCATTAATCTCCCTCAAAATACTTCCTCTTACTTTGAACACACTTATTCCATTATTCTTGCTACTTTCTAAAGCAGGTCTGGAAGTTTTCCTTTGTGATTTCAGTTGTTTTCTCATGGCTGCTGGGATGTCTTAAATTAGTTCAAAATGTTTGCCTTTCAAGGTCATGTTGATTTTGGTTAAGAGCCAGAAAGTAGCATGGTGCCATACCTACCTGGTGAAGGTGGATGAGGACATGCCATAATGTTCTTACCAAGTCTGCTTTTGTGAGGGATGGTCCTCAGTGGTATAATTCATCCTATTTATTTGGTTTTTTTTTAATTCATCCTATTTTTTATCACAACTCATAAAGACATGTATGAAAAAGGCCTTTAAGAACTGCTTCAAAAAATGACAAGAAAAACGGAGTAAGTGTTCTCAAAGCAAGGAGAAGTAGTGTGAGGACATGGCAATGTGTCTTTTATGGTAATGGAATGTTTTTAGACACATAATTTTTTCATCAGTGCCTGTATGTTTTGGATAAACCAGAGTATATTCTACTAGTGCCGGGTGTGGTGGTACACACCTGTAATCCCAGCCCTCAAAGGCTCAAGCAGGAGGAACACTGAAAGGTCCAGACCAGCCTGGGCTACAAAGTGAGTTCAAGGCCAACCTGATCTGCACAGTGCGACCCTACCTCAAAAAAACAAAAAAGTATAGTCCACTAAAGAGAACTAGAAGCCAGGCGTGGTGGTGCACACCTGTAATCCCAGCACTTGGGAGGCTGAAGCAGGAGGATCAGTGCAAGTTCCAGACCAGCCTGGGCTACAAAAGTGAGCTCAAGGCCAGCCTGAACTGCATAGTGAGACCCTGTCTCAAAAAGACAAAAAAATCAATCAATCAATCAAGGAATTTGTTTTAGAGAGATTCAACTTATGTTATTTGCAGCTTTAATGTTATGATATGGTTTCTTGTAGCAGAGCTTTATCCCCTAAGTCATTACAAAGAAACTTATCAAGTTGAAAATTTTTTTAACCAACCAAAAAATTTTAACAATCCATGGACGAAAAGACATAATAATGTAGCAAGACTGAGAAACACGTATGAAGTGATGCATCATGTGCAAGACCTCCTGTTTATTTTGATAATAACGTTGGCAACAGTACTCAAAATGCTGTTTTCATGATTAGAAACCCCTTCACCCTCCATCTGTGCCCTCTCCCCTCCTCCCATTAATGGCTGTACTGAGCTCTCCTAATTAATACAACTGAAACAAGAAAATACTTTTTATTGTTTCACATAAACTATTCTGTTGATAGTTGTTAAATATCACACTCAACATGATTTTACTTGATTCTTTTATTTCACTGTGGTCTCCACATAGGTGTTTTGCCATTCACCTATTTTTGTTAATACAACTTACTAGGTATTTAACTTTACACCGTCTGTTGATTTTTCTACTCGAAATTACAGAATAAGAGTTAGAGCTACATACTTTTATAATGTCTGCTAAAAAACTATTTCATACTGATCATAGTTTGAAATGTTTGAGATGATTGTATGCAGTATTACGGAGACTAAGGATTTCTTGCTATTGGTTTGCATTTTCCTAGTATAACTCATAGCAAGTTGACCTCAGAGTTTCTGTATCAGGGAGATTGTCTGATTTTCTAATAAAAAACAAATTGATAAAACAAATATTTGTACATCACAAACTAGTTTCAAGATCAACATGGTTGCTGGGTGCATACCCAGTTCTCAGGAGGCTACGGCAGGAGGACTGCTGCAAGTTTGAGGTCAGACTAGACTATTTAGTAAGACCCTGTCTCCAAAAGAAAAACTACATTCAATGTGGTAAATTCATATCACATTCATATCACATACAAAAGCACTATTAAAACTAAAGAGAGCGGGGCTTTAGTGGGGCATAGCTATAATCCCAACAATCAAGAAGTTGAGGCAGGAGGATCACCCTGAGTTTAAGACCAGCCTGGGATATATAATGAGTTCAAGGTCTGCCTGAATTATATAGTGAGACTAAATAAACAAAACAGAACAGAAAAATTTCTGAAGATCATTTAAGTCTTGCATTTAATATCACAGTCTTAATTGTGCTATCTTTCACTTGAGTTATAAAATAAAAAAATGTATGTGTAGATTCATGCATGTACTTGTTTTCATAAAAATAAAAAGTTGGTGGGTCATAGGCTTAGTAGCAGAATGTATGTCTAACATGAGCGAGGCTTCCAGTTTGATCCCAATCATACACACACACACGCACACACACACATAGAAGAGAGATGGAAAGGGGAAAAGAAATTCAAAGTCTAAAAAGAAACTTTTTAAAAAGTTGCCTGGGGGCTGAGGAGATAGCTCGGTGACATAAGGGCTTGCTTGGCAAGCGCAAGGTCAATTTTGATCCTTGATACTGCATGCCTGGAACCCCAAGCACGCCATGGCAGCCACTGAAACCAGGTGTAGTGGCTCATGCCTGTAATCCCAGTGCTGAAGAAGCTGAGAGAAGAGGATCACAAAAAGTCTGAGCTGCAAAATATGACCCTGTGCCAAAGGAAGGAAGAAAGAAGGGAGGGAGGGCGACTTTTCTAAATACAACTAAATTGCATTACAGTGAAATGCATATTACAATTAATCCTCTTCAAAATATTCCCATCTTAAAACACATTTTTCCATCTTTTTTGCCTCCTTCTAAAGCAGTTCTCAAGTCCTCTTTCATAGAGTCTTCATAAGGTGTGATCAAAAATAGGATGAATTATAGTGACAACAGTTCTACAAAGCACTGTACATGGTTTCAAAGTAAATCCTGAGGGGATTTGACTGACCTTGGGAAATACAAAAGTTCCATGTTTTGTTATACAGGTCTTGCTTTAACTTGCCCTTAACCACCCAGCAGAAAAGTTTAATAACCACGAAGTATAAAATGTAAAGCTAGATTAGTATGCTAAGTTATAAAAGGCTTAAATCAATAGCTTCCGACATTGCCAGTCCTGCCAATAATGCACTGCAATTATGGAATAGTGGACTACACATACAACTACTTTCTCTTAATTCAATGAGAAGAAATTTTTTGAACCAACAATGATTAGAAAAATTATCATGTCTACATCCTGTGCTCTGTACAACTACTATGAAGACAACAATGTGCACTGCATCAATTATTGGAAATGTACTACTAACATGTTTTTGAAAATGTAACATTATTATTTCTTATTAAAAGAAAAAAATAAATCAAACTTTTTTTTTAAAAAGGATGAAATATACCACAAAGTGTGTTCCAATAGAGGGAGGCTTACAAAAATATTATAATGTGTCCTCATCTACCACATTCGCCAGATCTGGTACCATACAATTTCTGTTTCTTCCTTAAATTCAAAAGGTTTTTAAAATCAATTTAGGACATTAAAGCAGCCATGACAATACATCTAAAAATATTAGTGAAAGAAGACTTCCAGAAAAATATTCATATGAATGTCATCAGAAGTTTTTCCTTGTAGGGCTGGCCAGCTAACTCAGCGGATTAAAGGGGCCGCTTAGGCAGATGCAGGGGCCAGGGGCTCAATACCCAGGCGTTCCATGCTGGGCCCACCAATAGGGTGCACTGAGATGATGATTGAGACTAGGTGAGGTATCGTGCACCTGTAATCCCAGCACTTGTGAGGCTCAAAACAGGAGAACCACTATGAGTTCAATCTATGTAATGAGACCCTGTAGACTGTCCTAAATTCATGAAAAAAGCTTTTCCTTGTAATATGCCAAAATTGGAAGCAACTATTACAGGTTGAATTTTATCACACAAGAATTAACACACTGAAAAAAAAATTAACACACTGAAGTCCTAACTCCCAGTATCTCCTAGAATGTGGTATTGTTTGGAGCCAGGGTCTTAAAAGAAGTCATGATTTTAAAATGAAGTCATTAGTATGGGGCCTTAAAGCAATAAGAATGGTGTCCTTACAAAAGGAGACAATTTGGACAAAGGCACACATAGGGAGAACATTATGTAAAATGCAAAGAAGGAGGAGATGCTTCCATAAACCAAGAAACACATACACACAAACAGCATAAAACACTAATTGGCATGAACAGACTTCCTCATGGCTCTTGGGAGGAACCAAACCTGTCAACTGCTTGGTCCTAGATATTTACTCTTCACAAAAATAAATTTCCATTCTGTATATAGCCCAGGCACACAGCGCTTGCCCGGCAAGCATCAGGTAGTGATGCTTCATTCCCCATAACACCCCCACCCAAAAAAACCCCACTGTTTAAGCCATCAAGTTTGCAATAATTTGTTCAGGGCAGCCCTAAAAAATTATTCAAATCCAAATATTCCTCAATGAGTAAGTAGTTAAAGTATGGCACAATACATTTTAGCCATAGAAAGGAATGAACTATCAGAACTTGGATAGATCTCAAGGGTACTATGCTAAGTCAAAAAACTTTGCATATTATATACTGTATGAATTTGATATTCTGAAAATGTCAAAATTATTAACAGATTAGTAAATGATAGGGATTATGCACAGAAAAGAGCTGGTAGAGGAGAGTAGATATATATTCTTATATGATTACATACGAATAGCACCATGTATCTTTATGGTGGTGGAATAATTTTATATCTTCAGGGAGCTGGTAGTTACGTTTTTCTTTCCTTTTATTTATTTTTTAAGACAAGGTCTCAATATGCAATTCAGGCTGGCCTTGAACTCACACAGATCCTCTTGCCTCAGCCTACCATCAAGTGCTGGGATTACAGGCATGTGCCACTATATCCAGCTACACTTTTCTATGCATGTGATAAAAGTGCATTGGACTGGGGAGATAGCTCAGTGGAATAAGTGCTTGCCTGGCAAGCACAAGGTCCTGAGTTCAATCCCTGGTACCACAAAAAAAAAAAAAAAAAAAAAGGATAGAATTTGCCAGCATACCCAAGTAATCTCAACTATGTGCAGGCTAAAGAAGAAAGATCGGGTGATCAAGGCCAGCCTATACAATTTACTGAGATTCTTGCGTCATAGCACTTACATGCATGAGATCCTGGCTTCAGTGGGTACTATTACCAAAACAAGAAAAAAAATCACAAGTAGAATTAGAGCTACGTATGAGGCTCAGTGGGCCTAGCATTCATAAAAATATTATGTTCAATAGCCACCACCACAGAAAAAAAATTAGAGAAAATTATACGCAGGTAAACACCATTACATATCTATGCATGCTTAACTTGTAAAATTTGAATAAGTAATGTATATTGTATTGATTTCACTTTCCTGGTCTTTTTTATGAAGGCAGGGTGAGCCATGGTCTGGCTGTGTAATCCAGGCTGGCCTTGAAATTCTCTTGCCTCAGCTACCCAGCTGCCGGATTAAAGGCCCGATTCTATTTTGCTGGCCTTGATATTGTTATAGCTACAGAAAATGTTCCCATTGAGAGGAGTTAAAAATGCAGGAGACCTGCCAAACATGTTGGGGCACACCTGTAATTCTAATACATGGGAGCTGATTCACGAAGGTCACAAGGTCAGGGACAGCTTAGACTACATAGTAAACCACTATATTTAAAAAAACAACCTCGCTCCTATTTTGCAACTCTCTATAAATCTATTACTATAAGAAATTTTAAATTTTTAATAAATTCAGAAATAATAGCAGGCATTCGAAATATTTTTGCACCCATCTTCATAGCACTATTATTTACAATAGCCAAAAGGTAGAAGCAACCCAAATGTCCTTCAATGAATGAACAAAATGCAATATGTGTGTGTGTGTGTGCGCGCGCGCGCGTGTGCGCGCGCATGCGCATGTATAAAGAGAGTTGTATAGCATTAAAATAAAGAAATCCTGACATATGGTAAAACATAGATGAAGCTGGAAGGCATACTAAGCAAAATTAGCCAGTCATAAGAGGACAAATATTCCATAATTCCACTAAAGCACACTATACAGTACCTAGAGGAGTTAAATTCAAAAATACAATAGCAGTTGAGTTGCCAGAGGAAAAGTGAAGAATTAGTGCTAAATAGCTATAGTATTTTAGTTGGGAATGATGAAAACATGCTGGAGATGATTGAAAGAAGCTCACTATATAACATTGTAAAATATTTAAATGCCACTGAATAGTACACTTAAAAACAGTTTGAAACATTAGCTAAGCATGGTGCATATAGCTATAATCCCAGTACTCTGAGAGGGGGGAAGCAAAATGGAAAGTTCAAGCCCAGCCTGGGCAACTTTGCAACTTAACTAGACAGTGTCTCAAAATAATAAAAAAGTGGTAAGGGATGAAGCACGGTGCTGTATTTAAAACCTGGTAATACAAAATAAAAACATTAAAAATTATCTTTGGTGTAATTTCACCAAAATAAAACATCAATATGAACTCATGATTTAAAATTTAGCAATTACTGGGCCGGGGAGACAGCTCAGTAGAATAAGTGCTTGCTTGGCAAGCACAGGGTCCTGAGTTCAATCCCCAGTACCACTAAAATAAAATAAAATAAAATAAAAATAAATAAAATATAGCAATTACAGAGCCAATCAGATAGCTCAGCAGACTAAAGTGCCTTCAGTGGCCGGGGTTCGATTCCTGGTGTGCTGTGCCAGTCCCACCTAGGAAATGTGCTGAGCCTGGGTGTGGTGGTGTGAGCCTGTAATCTCAGCGCTTGGGAGGCTGAAAACGAGAATCACTCAACTACAAGTCTGATTTACATAGTGAGACTATGCCAACGCTGTACCAAATACGTTAAAATAAATCAATCAATAAATAAATAGATAAAATATGGCAATTACAAATACAATGACTATAGTACATTAAAATATACTTAAGCAATAAAGATCTACAATAAAACAAAAATATAAAAAGCTAGAAAAGCTCACATATAATTTGAACTGAAAATTGGTAACCTATCGCTTCTTGGCCTTTTGGCTAAGATCAAGTGAAAATTGGTAACCAAAAAAAGTAGTATGTACTCTGCCTTTCCACTATGAATTCTATTTCAGGGTAACAATCCCAGCCGACAAAGCAGAGTTCTCCTTTAAAGGGAACTGCTGGGCTGGAGGTGATGCTTCGTTATGTAACCCTTGCCTAACATGTACACAGCTTTAGGTCCAATCTCTAGAACCACAAAAATTTTAAAAAGAAAAAGCAAACAAAAGGAAGGCAATAAATATAGAATTTGAAGCTACTGCCTAATATCTAATGGAACTGGTGACTCAAGGAAGAATTATCAACTACTGTTAAAATATTAGGTGCATAAGCTGATGTAGAACTACCATTTAATTCCCAAGTAACAGTACACAGATTACGTTCTACTGAAAAGGTAAAAAACAACCAGTGCAGTGAAAGGAACAGTCATCACCCTAAGCCAAGGATTAGTTTTATTATCTCTAGTGCATTTCATGATGAAATATAATACCAAATATACAAACCTCCCTAGAATGTAATCCAACCAAAAATATGAACTTGAGTGCATGAAGCCTTTAAATGTATAACTTCCGAAACACAGGGGCCAGCCGGGAGTGGTAGTGCATGCTTATAATCCTAGCACTTGGTAGGATGACACAGGAGGATTGCTTTGAGTTCAAGGGCAGCCTACACTATATAGTGACTCCCAAGAATAGCCAGAACTGCACGGTGAGACCCTGTCTCAAAAATAAATAAATAAAATCAGAGTGACCAGATCATCAAGCTTAACTGACATTTAAAAACCAAACAAAAATATCTCAACATGATAGTATCATTTAAAAAATTAGAGATGGATCTAATGGCTCACATCTGTAAATCTAGTACTCAGGAGGTTGAGGAAGGAGAATTCCCTTGAGCTTGAGGCCAGCCTGGGCTATGCAGTGAAACCCTATCTCCCACCCCCAAATAAAAGGCTAAGCACAGTAGTGCACACCCATAGCCTAACTCTTCAGGAGGCTGAGCCAGGAGGATTGGTTTATTTTTCAAAGTACTAAGTGAAAGAAACCAGTAATAACAGCAGTATTTCTATGATTGCATTTATATTAACTTCTAAATCCTAAAAATTGTAAACCAAGCCAGACACAGTGGTATACACTTGTAATCCCAATACTCTAGGAGGCTAGAGCAGGATTATTTCATGTTCAAGCCCACTACATGCAACTTGGTGACTTTAGTGAGACCATGTTTCAAAAAAAAAAACAATTAAAAAGGTGGGTTGAGAATGTAGCTCAGTACTAAAGCTATTATTTCAATTCCCAAACAGAGAGACAGACTAGACTAGACTAGACAATAGCAAAACTAGGCTAGGGATGTAGCTACGTAGTTGAGCACTTGCAAGCACATAAGGCACTGAGTTTTATCCCTAGCACTATTTTAGTAAGTGCTATAAATGCTAACTAATCTACCATGACAGAAAGGACATCAGTAACTGCATGGGACCAAAGCATGAAGATGACTCTCAGGCTTTCACAGAGAGCAAACTGGTCAAGCAATTGCCATGACTCATCCAGACAGCTGACACTGACAAAAGTTCTACAAAATGCTGTTCACGGTTTCAAGGTAAATCTTGAGGGGATGTGACTGACCTTATCAGAAATAAAAATTACATGTTTTGTTATATAGGTCTTGCTTCAACTTGACTTTAACCACCCAGCAAAAAAGTTTAACCACGAGGCATAAAAAGTAAAGCCAGATTAGTATACTGAGCTGTAAAAGGTTCAAATCAACAACTTCCAACATTGCCAGTTCTGCCAATAACCCAATACTATTAAGGAATATTGCTCTATGTATACAACTCCTTTCTCTTAGTTCATTGAGAAGTATTTGCACCAACAGTGTATAGAAGAGTTATCATGTCTACATCTTGCACTCTGAACAACTGCTATGAAGACAACAATATGCATTGTTATCAATTATTGTGGCTGTCCTACTAACGTGTTTTGAAACTGTCAATATTATTTCTCAACAGTAATTAAAAAAGAAAAAAATTAAATTAAATAATAAAAAGTATGACGATGAAACTGACTGCAAATAAAAGAACAAATGGGGGGGGTGATGGAGACATTCTTTATCTTAATTGTAGTTTGTGGTTATAAGGGGGCATATGATTGTCAAAGTCATAGAACACGTGAGGTTCAGAATATATACACTGGGCCTCAATACAGTGGATATAAAAAAGGTTGGGAACCATGGGTACATATATCAGTTGAACAGCACTTGCCTACCATGTGTAAAACACCATCAATACCTAGCAGTACAAAAAGTAAAATAAATAATTCTGAGTGGGCTGTAATGAATTATCAGAGTTAAGGTCTAAGTAATCAGATTTGATACATGGACATGGTTTGAGAAAACTAGTTATAAAATGACATTTGCAGATAATTAGAGAAATCTGAATTATAAACTAGGCATTATGAAAATGAACATTTGCCTTCAAGGTATAGTGGCTCACAACTCTACTCCCAGCACTTGGTGGACAGCAAAAGAATTTCAAGTTCTGGGCCCGCCTAGGCAACATAGTGAGTTTAACGCTAGTCTGGAAGATACAGAAAGATCCTGTCTCAAAAAAGGGGAGGGGAAGGGTGAAGAAGGAGGGAGGGATGGAGGGAAGGAGGGGAGAGGAGGGGTGGGGGGGGGAGGGGAGGGGGAAAAAGAAAGTGATATGATTCTTTTGGAATAGCTCAATGGTATAACACTTCACTGGAATGCATACGGCCTTGAGTTTGATCTCCAACATCCTCCTCTTAAAAATAGGATTTTTTTTTTTGCTAGCTCAGGCTGCCTTAAGAGCAGCTCTGGTGCAGCACGTGGTGCTAGGGATTGAACTGTGGTCCCTTGCCCCTGAATGATCTTGCTCTAGAAAGTGCTTTAAACAACTGAGCTAACCTGCCAGCCTCACACTCTTAAAAGAAAATAAAACTTTTAATGATGTGGAAAGTTAAGGGCTAAAGAAAGGAGGGAGAAAGAGGAAGGGAAAGAAAGGGCAGGGAAATAAAAAAGCACATGTAGAAATGTTTTTAATGGTGTATATGTGTTTGTATGCATGAATGCACAGAAAAAAATTCTGGCAGAAACAGAATAGATTTTGCATCTTTATTTTTAGTTATTTACCTATATTTTCTAATATTCTATAATGTGCATGTAACATACAATGTAACTTTAGAAGTATATTTAAAATCTGCACAAATCACATGAAAGAGGCTCAAATCACTAATCATTAAGGAAATATAAATCAAGCCAAAATAAAACTCTATTCACAACTACTAGAATGACCACTATTTAAATAAATAAGAGAGCCACAAGCTGACCACGCACTCTCTGCTCTCCTTGCTTCTCCGGCCCTCATGCCTGACCAGCCCAGATCCTTGTGAAAGGAGCTCTCCTTGCTAGAGCATGTCAAGGCCCCAGCACAGGAGTTTGCACGTGCCAGTGGCTATGACCTATATAGTGCCTACTTACACAATACCACCTATGGAGAAAGCCCTTATGAAAATGGACATTAAGATCATTCTTCCTTCTGGGGGCTGTGGAAGAGGGGATCCATGTTCTGGTTTGGCTGCCAAATACTTCATGGATGTTGAAACTGGTGCCAGAAATGAAAATTATACAGAAGATGGCAGTTTTGTACTGTTTAATTTTGGCAAAGGAAAGTTTGAAGTAACAAAAGGGTGATCAAATTGCCCAGCCCATTTATGAATGGATTATCCAGAAACATAAGATGTTCAAGGACTGCTTGACACTGAAAAGGGGCTCAAAGGCTTTAGTTCCACTGTGAAGAATTAAATGAAATTTAGACTAACAATGAGAAAATGTCTTTACTTAAAAACAGACATTTTGGGGCTTGAAAGATAGCTCAGCAGTCTAAGCACTTGCCTGGCAAATGCAAGAGCCTAGGTTCGATCCTCCATACCACATGCTGTGCCAGCCATTGAAATTGAACATAGTAGAACACATCTGTAATCCCAGTACTGGGAAGGCTGACATAGGAGGATCACATTGGAGATCAAGTTGCATAAGCCTGCATATCAAGACCCTGTACCAAATAAATAATGCAAACTCACCTTCTTAGGCAAGCTGAGAGGGTAATATAACTAAATAAAAAGTTTTGTTAAAAAGAATAAAACGGCTGGGAGTGGTGGCACATGTCTGTAATCCCAGCACTTGGGAGGCTGAGACAGGAGGATCGTTGCGAGTTCAAGACTAGCCTGGGCTACAAAAGTGAGCTCAAGGCCAGCCTGAACTGCATAGCAAGACCCTGTCTCAAAAAGACCAAAAAAAAAAAAGAGTAAAAAGGACTATACATATATGACTATCTTAATTTCTTTAATGTATGTACGACAGGGTCTAAAGGGTCTCAATATGTAGATCAGACTCATAGTGATTCTCCTGTTTTCAGCCTCCCAAACTCTGAGATTATAGGAGAGCGCCACCACACCCAGTCTCAATGTCCCCCTCCCCACCTCCATCTCAGCATGCCCTGGGGCCAGGCCAGCATGGCACAACAGGGATCTAATCCCAGTTGCTGAGCTCTGCCTAAGCAGGCGCTTTAGTCTGCTAAGCTATCTGGCCAGTCCTATCTTAATTTTTTTAAAAGCTATGCATCGTTCTCTCCCACAACACTCAAATGCCTTATTTTCATCTATCAATATCTGCATTGGTACCACAAAATAATCTACTTTAGCCAGGACTAGATTTAATTCCATGTTGCTATGATTAACTTAACTAACATATAAGCTGTCCTTTATGTCAACTGCAATATGATTGAATATTGCAAATGGTCAAATTCCACATGCATTTGTAATTTTAACAGATCATATCAAAATTATCCTGGGGCTAGGGAGATAGCTCCGTGGCACAAGTGCATGATGGGCAAGTTCAAACAGTGATTTTGAAAAAAAA
>PVKN010015856.1:0-18233 GCA_004027915.1 Capromys pilorides
CTAGGCTAACTTCTACTGTGGGAGCAAATGTTAAGTGACTAAATCAGGCTCACAGTAGTTATGTGGCATTTTCAAAATTGTTCGAGTGACAACATAAATCATATACAGACAAGAACAAAACAGCACCTTTGCTTCAGTCTGTGTCCCAAATGGAAGACATCCTAGGATACAGATCCTTGCCTTTCTTATATCTACTCATACAGTTTCATGGTTTATTTTCCAAGTTCAGTTGCATGATTCAAGTATTTTTACTCCTTTTATTTTATTTTATTTTATTTTATTTTTTTGTATTATACGGAAGGGTCTACAGGGTGTTCAGGGTCTCACTACTAAAATGGGACTCTTAGAGATCTGCCTGTTTACAGCCCCCCAAGAGCTGGGATTACAGGTGCGTGCCACCATGCCCAGTTTTAACTGCCATCTCAGTGCACCCTGGGGGTGGGGACGGCACAGCAGGCCCCTGGGATTGAACCCCCTGCCCCTGCCCCTGCTTGCAGGTGCTTTAATCTGCTGAGCTATTTGCTGGCCCTACTCTGTTTTTTCTCTTTGCTTCAAATTCAGCAGACCTAAACTAAAACCAATCTCCAAATCTTGCAGTTGGATGAGATCCTGGGGACTTTCAGTCTTGACTCATGGCTCCATAAATATACAGCTTCCAAGGATAAGGGATCTTTAACCTCTTTTTTCATGCCTCCACCTTCAGGATATGTTCTTCTTCCCAGAATATGATTTTGGGTCCCTAAATATGAGTACTATGCTCAGGTTTGCCCATCCAGGAAATTATATCATCCAGCTCCTAAATTCTTTCTCAGTACCATCTGATTACTCACAAGATCCTCTTAGCTAATCAAGTATGGGGTGGGACAGGTCTAAAAGTTTTCAACAGCTCTCTCTTTTAAAATTATTTTTTGTATTTAGTACAGGGTCTACAGGGTCTCACTACATGATCAGACTTGTAGTGATCATCCTGTTTTCAGCTTCCCAAGTGCTGGGATTACAGGTGCACGCAACCACACCCAGTCTCAATCACTGTCTCAGCGTGCCCCCATGGTGGGGCTGGCACCGCGTGGATCGCTGGGGATCGAATCCTGATCCCTGCATCTGCCTAAGCAGGCTCTTTAATCCACTGAGCTATCTGGCTGGCCAACAGCTCTCTCTCATAGCCCCATAATTCCTAGGATATAACTGCCCATTTATTATATTAACATTGTAAATAAAAAACTCAATTTGGCCAACTGAAGATTAACTTTATTATTTTAATTATTTATTTGATACAAGGTCTCACTATGCAGTTCGCATTTGTAGTGAACCTCCTGTCTCAGCCTCCCCAGGGCTGGGATTACAGGCGTGCCACCAAGCCTGGTTTCTGTGGCCAGCATGGGGCGTTCAGAGCTTCAGGTGGGCAGGGCGTGTGGTACCAGGGATAGAGTTCAGGTCTTTGTGCTTGACAGGAAGGCACTTAGACTGTCGAGCTATCTCCTCAGCCTTGAAGGTTTACTTTAAAACTCATGTTTTAAATATTTTTGATCAAATGCCCCGAAATAGTCATGAATTAGAAATAAAGTTACAATTCATTAGCAGAAAAAGTGATAACTGTATAGTTTATACATCACTTACAGACTCCTGTTGTGAGAAAAGTGTTGTATGTAGTGGGAAATGACATTTTAGGGAAATTTTTGTAAAATCTACATGGTTGACAGGGCAGGGCTCATTCTGTTAAGTTTCTTATGTTTTTTCATATCACCTATGGAGACTTGGTTTAGCTTTCCCTACATAAAACACCAACATAATCTTCCTTTCCTATTATACTAGTAAAACTAGCACCTTAAAATGCATGAAAAATGCAAAAGTAAAACAATTTCATTTATTTTCAAATTATTTGAGTAGCATGGACAGAACCAGGATCAGTGAATGTTACATATCATTTCTTCACATACTTGATAACAGAAATATGCCAAAATATGAGTTATGTGGCATTCATTAAGGCACAGATTCCTTTCTGATCTGAGAGACAGCATCAGAAGAAAATCACTTGGTGATGAGTGTATCACCAGCTACTGGGCTATGTTTCTGAAAGCTGTATTGCTGCAGCGAAATTTACTACACAGGAATGATGCCCACTGCTGCCTAGAAGTCTGACTACAGGAGCCCCCAGGGTAGGCTAATTCTTTTCACTTTGCACTCTTTAGTTATGAATGCATTAACATCCACAGAATGTAGCTTTAACCTATATGAGAACTGTTACTTCCCAGAGGATTCTTATTCAGATTTTTAAAAACATGAGCACTCAAAAGAAGTAAAAAATAGGTACTCAAGAAAGTGTATGTATATGCATGTTCACAGCAGCAGTATTGCACATCAGCCAAAAAAGGGAAACAGCCCAAGTGTCCATCAATTGACTCATAGATGGATAAACAATTTGTGGTAAGTACATAAAAAGCACTAAATAACTGACACATGTTGGAGTGTGGATGAACCTTAAAAACAGTAAAACAGTAAGTGGAAGCAGCCAGACAACAAAATTTCATGTGTTAAGTGTTCTATTTACATGTCACGTCAAGAATAGTTGAGCCTATGTACACGGAATGCAGGCTGGTGACTGCAAGTGTTTGAGGGGAGGAGGACATAGAAGAAACTGCTTAGAGAGTAAGAGGTTTTCTTCTGCAATGAAGCTAACTGCACAGAAATAACACTTGTACATTATGAATGTACTAGAGCCACTGGCCCATTCATTTTATAATGGTTAAGAAAAACAATACACCTGTCCTAAAATCAGAGTGCTTACCTTGCACACCATGGATGTTTTTGCTCCAAGCCTGGCAGCCTGGACACACTGGTTGGCACCTTTCCCTCCAAAGCCAATAAAAAACTTATGTCCATGTATGGTTTCTCCAGTTTTTGGCAAACGAGAAGTAAGACTATGATAATTTAAAAACAGAAAAAAAAAAAAAAGGAAAAGCACATTGGTAACTGCAAGTGACGTTAGTGCTTTAGAAGAGGAAAGGTTATCGGATGGAGTGAGCTTTAAATAGTTTTAACAGTGAGTCTTATAGCTTAGCAAGTAGAGAAGATTGCCTTTTCCTTTATTTAAGGTAACGTTCAGTTTATTTCACTGGCGAATGTACCTCCTAACAAAACTCCTCTCTTCTACAGGCCATATGGTAACGCTTCCTGAGATGGCAATACTTGGTGTTTGCACTGCACCAGGGATATGTATGGGGATCTTGGTTTCATTCTCCAATGAGCACAGTTTTATTCACAGTGGGATTTAGTACATGGTATGAGGTCGGTGAGTTTCTGTGTAGGTCGATCTGGTCACTTTAATAAGAAGCAGAAGTATGCCAGGATCCAGTGATCATGTTAGGAAAAAGAAGTTGTAATTCCAGGGTAGTAAAGGATCTTATCGGATTACTAAAGGTGTGATATAGAAAGAGTGGGATCAGGTTTTGGTCCCAGTCCACACCACATTTTATGTACTAACTAAAAAGAGTCGGCACCTTTCCCTCCAAAGCCAATAAAAACTTACGTTCATGGATGGTTTTTCCAGTTTTTGGCAAACAAATATTTAACACAATGGATCTTAAAGAGTAGAACTTAATTTTTGCTATGGAAAATTTCAAACATGAAAGTAAAGCAAATAGCATTCTGCTGTCCTTTCCCCACTCATGTATCACCAAGATTCTATAATTATCAACGTACAGACTAATTTACCTCAGTCTAAACCTTCACTGACTTCACCAAAAGCTAGATACTTTTACCATGTTACTGCCTGATGATGATGCTATGAAATGAGGCAAAGAATGAAAGGTTTGTCCCAACATAAGGTTTTTGTAACTGTGAACAGAATATGTGAGGAAACAAAATCTTGGAAGGATGGAAGGAAATGACTGACTTTAAAATAGAAGAGTTGGGGGCCGGAGAGATAGCTTCATGGCACAAGTGCCTGCTGGGCAAGTGCAAGGTCATGAATTGGAACCCCAATCCCCCCCAAAAATAAAATAAAAAATAAAATAGAAGAGTTGTTCTGGGAATAGGGCAAATGAAGAAGGAATAAAGTAGCCTGGGGTCCACCCGCTGGCCACAAAGTGGCCTGACCAGGAGGAACAGATGGAGAGCAATTAGGTGTGAACAAAAGGTAAGTTTTTGATGAGAAAAGGGCAAGAGGTTAAGTTTTCTGAGAATCTATGCTATTTTAGATTACAAATTTATATAATTTCAGTTGCTAGAGCTGAAATAAACATCATAATATATATTCCTAGAGTAGCAGAACAATGCAAATTCTCACAGGTTACTTAACAGTTTGTTTGCGATGGGTAAAGGATTAAGCCCAACCTGTGAGCCTCCTTTCTGTGGTTCTAAAAGTGTTAATAAATTAGGTTAAACTGCTCTGCTCCTGAGCAGCACTGTCAAATATGGTTGAGATTCAAAAGAGGTTCATCAACAATTTCAAAACATCCCACTCCTCTTCTTTTCAATTCTATTTTTATCTTAAGATTCTAAATGCATTTATAGTACTGATGAAGAAAATATACATCTAGAAGGTTCACTTCTGAAAAAGGTACTCAATCAAGAGAAAAATGGTTTTAATGTAATGTTATTATCCTGTCATTTAATTTAGCAGTGACAAGTGTGATGAGATTTTGATTTGCATCAAAAATCTTAAACATTTTAGGATTCTGTTATGAACAGGCAATGATGAGTAATCTGTGTGACTGAGTAACTACGTGAATTCTTGGCTTATTGATGTCGTGACAAACAACAGTCCTAAAAACCTTAAAACAGAAAGAAAATTCAGTGTGGCTAAAAACGGGCCAAATAACTTAATTAGTGAGACTGTCACTAAAGAAATGTATGTCTTTCACTCTATTTATACTTAGATCTGGGTCAAATTCACTGGTTTGAATCAAGTGCCTTTTTTATTATCAGTTGTGGGAAATCATGAGAATTATGTGACCCGATTATTGCTGGGCTGAGTGTACATAGAGGAGGATGAAATGAGGGGTGCAGCGTATATGTGTTTGATGTGGAAGCAGATGGCTGGGACTTAAACTCATTTCTAAATACGTAAATGCTATTAACACAAGCACTGCATTAATTCAGCAATCACTGAAATTCATCACTCCTTTGGTATTTTATTATTTTCCTTCCTCTTGCGTCTGCATTGTTTCCCTGTGCCTGCTGTGTTCTTCTAACGGTACACTCTCCTTACATGAGGACAGGGACAAAATCTACTACATCCTCCATTTTAGCCAAAGTGTCTATAACTTAACATAAAGTTAACAAACATTAGCTGATGGAATGATTTTTTTTTTTTTTTGTACCAGGAATTGAACTCGGGACTTCACGCTTGCCAGGCAGGTGCTGTGCCACTGAGCTACATCCTTGGCCTAGGAATAGATTTTCTGAAGAGCCTCCTTTTGTCTCTTTTCTATGTCTCCCCTGTATAGCATCCATTTTTGCTTCTGAATTAAGGTTGTGGA
Source organism: Capromys pilorides (assembly GCA_004027915.1). Taxonomy (NCBI): domain Eukaryota; kingdom Metazoa; phylum Chordata; class Mammalia; order Rodentia; family Capromyidae; genus Capromys; species Capromys pilorides. The sequence goes on from PVKN010015856.1 coordinate 5,481, forward strand.
TTAGGGGCAGGAGGAAGAAACTGGCAGGGATGACTGTATAATTTTCTGGTGATAACAATTCTATATTTTACTGAATTTTGCCTACTGCATTTCCAATTTTAGCAACATTTCCCTTCCATAGGCAAGAATTTCAATTTTCCTATCATTCCTTCATGTGTGCAGTAATTCAAATGTCGATGCAGTGTTTCACAATTGAGCAAAATCAAACTGCTGAAAATGGGATAAAATTCAACTCTGGTACAAATAGCAGATGAGTGCAGAGCATGTTACAGAACACAAAGCTTATTTTATGATCTTATCTGTGTCTTTTTAAAAAAGGAAAGATATATGTACAGTCATACATTGCTTAATGACAGGAATATGTTCTAAGAAATGCACCATTGAGTGATGTTTTTTGAAACCTCACTTATACAAACTAAGATGGCACTATAATCCTCGGCAGGACCATCACTGTACATGCTGTCAGCCCGGGGCTGGCAGAAATGTCATGCATTCAATGACTGTGTGTTCACATATGGTATGTAAATGTATAGAAATTGAAAACCTTTTGATAGTTATCCACAGAACAGGTCAGGCCATTTTATATTTTACTTTATATACTTACGTACATAAATGTATATACAAGAACATATTAGTGCATTATAGTATACCACTGTTACTACTTCAGATTAATATGCCACTGCTATCTTCTTTTCTCTTTTTTTTTTTTTTTTGTCTTTTTGAGACAGAGTCTCGCTATGCAGTTCAGGCTGGCCTTGAACTCACTTTTGTAGCCCAGGCTAGTCTTGAACTCACATCAATCCTCCTGCCTCAGCCTCCCAAGTGCTGGGATTATAGCTGTGTGCCACCATGCCCGGCTTGCTATCTTAATTTCTAAGTACCTATTCCACATGGATACACAGAGGCTTCTTGCAGGTGCAACCTAATGGGTCCTTGTCCCATGCTGCTTTTTTCCTATTGCAGAACTTCTCTGTTTCTGTGCTATGGTTCTTCAGGCTGTCCTAAAGGACTGAACAACCAGTTGCGTGGAGGAGTGGCCAACTCAGCAACATCAACTGACTATATTATGGGTCCTTCTTTTTTCCATGTATTAATTTCTTTGCCCTTGCTTTTGCTTCTTCCAGTATAGTGCTGAGTAGAACATGTAGATTTGTTTGTTTTATGCCCTGCTTCTGTCTAGGCAGACTAAGAGAGCTGGGCACGGTGGCCTGTGGCTACAGTCCCAGCCCTTGGGAGGCTGAGGCAGGATTGCTATGACTGGAGGCCCACCTGGATAATTGGTGGGTTCAAGGCCAACCTCAACTACGTAGCAAGACAATGTCTCACAAATAAATGAGCAATCAAAGAAAATCAAAACAGAGTAAGGTAGTTTATTGCATGTTTAAGTTTTTAAAAAAGTAAATTTAAAGTAGAGAATGGAGAAGACAGCAAGTAGAAAGTTAATTATAAACAGGCAGAATCATTTCTGAATATAAATCCAGCTTACTTTTTTTTTTTTTCAGAACTGGGGATCGAACTCAGGACCTCACACTTGCCAGGCAGGCACTCGTGCTCCTGAGCTATCTCCCCAGCCCCAACTACTTTTTGCTGCATTTTTTTTTTTTCTTATTTTTCTCATTTAATCCTTTCTATTCCTTTTTCTTTTCTTTTTTTTTTTTTTTTTTTATCTTTTTGAGACAGGGTCTTGCTATGCAGTTCAGACTGGTCTTGAGCTCACTTCTGTAGCCCAGGCTACTCTCAAACTCACATCAATCTTCTTGCCTCAGATTCCCAAGTGCTGGGATTACAGGCGCGCACCACCACACCTGGCCCAACTTACTTTGAATTAGGCTTTCCTAGCATTTTTTCTTACTGAAAGAAGATTATATTCAGGTTTAAGGAAAAAACCTGCACAAAGCACCACACCCTGAATACAATTCAAGGATTCTAGGATTTGCTCTAATTCAAACATGAGGGTTCACAGGGTATTGAAGATAAAAGGCTCAAAGTAAGAGGAAAAAAAAAAAGGAGTACTGGTAAAATAAGAAAACACTGGCTACCATTTAAAAAACAGACTAGGTGTGGTGATGCAAGTCTATCATCTCAGCACGTGGGATGCTCAGGCAGGAGGATCGCAAGTTTGAGTTCTGTGTGGGTAACTTAGTGAGAACCTGTCTCAAAAAGATTCTCAGTGTGAAGGTTCTCTGATGTGGCTCAGTGTGAAAGCCCTGGGTTCAATCTTCAGTTCAAAAATAGCTAAGAGAAAAAAATTTCTCAATGAGGATAAAACTCAGACAAGCAAAACTATGCTTAACACATGTAATGGAATGGAAGGCAAGTTCATAGCTTTAAAAAATATATTTTTGAGTTGGACAGGAAGAACAGTGATATCTGTACATTCATGGCCTGGTACTCTTCTTTGCCAGAAGTCACATGGTTATAGGCTGGGGTTTGAGGAGGAGGAGGCCTGAGCCATTTACTGATTATTTTACCTTGACAGCTTTTCCCTCTTTGAACCAGCTTCTCTTCTTGCAAAAACAATTTAATAATACTTGTCAACTCCTGAAATGGTTGGGTTTTGTGCTCTGAGTTAATTCACTGACAGGTGTTACCAGAACAACTTATCAATTGCTTTTAACTTCTTGACAATGAGGTGGTTGTTAGAGACTCTTAGAAATTATTCCAACCAAAGGAAGAAATGACCTGGTGAGAGGGGAATGAGAAGTTTTTCAGTCTAATGGTGACATTAATATTGACTGTAGCCAAAAGCCAAGAAATATACTGCTTTTGGCTTTTCCATCAACTTTTCCTTCTTTGGGCTACATGCTTCTAACAAGCCATCAACCTCCATAACAGGAGATTTGTACATTAGTTTATACCCAATTAAAGTTCATTACACTAATTTATTATTCCTACGCCCTGTATTCTTCAAACATATCTGTTCTTCTCAGCATTTGCGTATGTCACATTTAAAAGGTTGAGAGTAATTTCAAAGTCAAGTTGTCATTTGCAACAATAGGGATGAACTTAGAGGGCATTATGTTAAGTGAAACAAGATAGGCACACAGAGATAAATGCTGTATGATCCCATTTATTTGTGGAATCTCAAAAAGTTGAACTCACAGCAGTAGAGCAGAAAGGTGGTTTCCAGAGGCTAGAGGGGTGAGGTGGAGCTCTGGGGAGGTGAAGACACTGGTTACTGGGTACAATGTTGCAACTACATAGGGGAACAAGTTCCAGCATTCTATAGCACAGTAGGAAACCATTATGAAAAATTATGTTGTATACCTGAAAATATCTATTAGATTTGTGAATGAAGTTATATGAGTGACAAATGTGCTACTTACCCTGAGCTAAACATTACTAAATGAATTGAAAGCCATTTTGTACCCCATATATATTTAATAAAAATTTTAAAAATCAAGTAACATCTATTTCTATCTCTGTAAAAAATATATTTAAAAAAATTTATTTGCATTTATTTTATGCTTAATTTATTCCTGTGCCATAAGTTTTTGTTTCTTCAGTTTCTTCTAGGATACCTTTTTCTTCTGTGCAACTTCCTCCTCTGTTTTAGGAACAATTTATTCCTTTTCAGTAAGGATCATCTCAATATGGCAGGGGAAGCTCATGTATGGGTTAATCCAGCCATGAGTGCTGTAAGTATGGCAGCGCATCTTGGGCGCTTTGTTCACTTGGACATGTTCAATAACCAGAGAATCTACATCTAAACCCTTAAGTTCAGCATTACTCTGCATTTTTAAGCATGTGCAGCAAATATTCAGCACTCTCTTTGGGCCTCTGACCCTGTGTCCAGCCCCACTGTTTGGCCTGGGCACACCTACCAACTCCACCATTGTGTCGGAATGTCACACACTGCTTCTTTAAACTTTATTTATTTACTTACGTTATGGCTGGCTCAGCCTGCCCTGGGGATGGGGCTGGCACAGCATGTGGTGCCCGGGATTGAACCTCGGTCCCTGCAGTTGCCTAAGCTTGCCTAAGCAGGCGCTTTAGACCACTGACACATCTCACTGGCCCCACAGACTGCTTCTTTAATGTGACATCCTTCAGATACTTGGTGGCCTTTTGATATGCATACCCTTGATGGCCTGAGCAGTTTCATGCAAATGCGAAGATTTGAGCCTCTTGATTCTCATGATTTTGTGGGGTTTTCTGAGTTGAGAGAGTAGCAAACCACTTTCATAGGACACCTCAGGCCACTCACGGGAAGAGTGTAAAAAAGATCTTAATTTCCCAAATAACATTTCACCCTAAATTGGCTAATGAATACTTATAATCTCTGCACTGTAGGAAACTAAGGCAGAAGAATGCAACTTCATGCCCAGCCTGGGCAACTTAGCAACTCAGACCCAGTTTCAAAATCAGATAAGGGCTGAGAATGCAGCTCTGTACAAAGGCCCTAGGTTCAATGCCCAATAATAAAAAATTCATTCCAAATCCCTGTACTCTAGGGGGCCGAGGCAGGAGTACAAGTTGCAGCTCGGCCTGGGAAAACGGCCATTCAATCCCCAATACACAAAATTAAAAAAAAAAAAAAAAAAAAAAAAAATATATATATATATATATATATATATATATATATATTTCATTCTATGGTCCTCAGCCTAAATTTGCTGAATATCTATAATTTAAGGAAATTATACATGAATTATGCTTTAGTTTTTATTTTGGAGGGGGGCACTTTTTTTGACATAGGGTCTCACTGTGTAGTTCAGGATGACCTTAACCTCACTATGTAGCCTAGACTGGCCTTGAACTCACTGTAATCTCCTGCCTCTGCCACAAGAGTGCTGGGATTACAGGCATGCACTATAAATAGTTCTTGACCAATTTTGATTTCTAATCTTCACTTTTCTCTTGCTAAAAAGTCAAACTTACAGACAATACCGTACCCAGAGATGGCCAGCCATTTTTAGTGCTACATCCTTGACTTCTATTCATTTAAAATTTACTTATGTGAGAGAAAAGTGTTCTAGACAACAGGAGAGCCGATAAAGGTTAGTATACTGTGGTCTTCTCTGCTTGATGGTACCTCCTCAGGGAGGCCTCTCCAGATCATCCTACAGGAGATAATTCCACCCTGAATTATCCATGCTGACAAGAAACATTAATTGGATCACAGACAGCATTTTTTTTTTTTTTGACAGGTTCTCGTTAGATCAGGCTGGCTCTACCTGTAGCCCAGTTTGTAGCCCAGGCTGGTATTGAATTTGTGGTAATCCTCTTGCTTCAGCCTCCTAAGTACAGAGATTACAGGTGTGTGTGTACACAACCACTTTAATCCAGAAACACTTCCTTACCCATGGGGAGTATGTTCCAAGACCCCTATTGGATGGCTGCAACCACAGACAATACCAAACCCACCGTATGTACTATTATACTTTTCCCTAAACAAAACCCTCATAGTAAGATATTAACAATAATAATAAAATGATTATAATCATATATTATAAAAAATAGCCAACATAACTACTCTTGCACATTGAGGCCATTACTAAGTAAAATAAAATTACTTGAATACAGGTGGCAACACTATGATTGCTAACTAATACTTGGTCTGCTAAGTAACAGATGTTTACTAAGCAACTGAAGGGTGAGTCCATTGGAGAAAGAAATGATTCCCTTCCCAGGCTCCCAGATTGGAGCAAAACTGCACGAGTTTGCTGGTGATAAATTTTCTCTTACAGCTTTTCTTGGAGTTTTCATTTCTACTTCACTTTAATAATACAGAATGTTAACTGTCAAGCACCTTTAATGTTTCATTTTCTTCTAGTTTGCACTATTTTTGACAACCGGTCTGCAATCAAATCTTGTTCTCCACCTTGCTTCTAAGAGTATCTGTATATAGATTCACATTGAATTTTTTTTTTTTTTTTTTTTTTTCATTTTTATGGAAGGATCTACGTGGTGTTCAGGTTCTCACTACTAGACTGGACTCATAGTGATCCGTCTGTTTATAGCCTCCCAAAGCTGGGGTTATAGGGCATGCCACCACACCCAGTCTGAACTGCTATCTCAGCATGCCCCAAGGGTGGGGCCAGCATGGCAGGCCTGGGGATCAAACCCACGCCCCTGCGCCTGCTTGCAGACACTTTAATCCACTGAGCTATTTGGCTGGCCCTTCACATTGAATTTGGTTAGAATGTGCTTTAGGGTTTACATTGTGTTTATGTATCTTGAAATTAAATGAAATTCTTGGATTTAAATTTACCTCTTAATTATGGTTTTTATAAAATTTGAAAAAAATTTTTAACCACCATTTCTTCAAATATTTTTGAAGGTCACTTTTTTTGCTTAGATTCTAATTATACTCTGCAGGCCTTGTGAGTCACAGGTCAGAGGCTCTGTACATGTTGCCTTTATGCTTTGATCAACTTAGGTAGTCTCTGTTACTATGCATGTATGTATGTATGTATGTATGTATGTATGTATGTATGGCTCAGCCTGCCCTGGGTGCGGGACTGGCCTAGCATGTGGTCTCTGGGATTGAACTGCTGTCCCTGTGTGTTTGCCTAAGCTTGCCTAAGTAGTAGTTTTAGACTGCTGAGCTATCTTGCTGGCCTTAGGTCTTTAAATTGACTTACTCCTTCTTCTATAATGTTCATTTTGCTGTTACGCCTGTCCAGTGAATTTTTAATTTTTCCAATATTTGTACTTTTTATTCACTAAGTCTCTATATAGTTCTTTTACATGTCTTCCATTTTTTTCATGCTCATGCCTTTCACTAGCCATATTTATAATGATACTCTGAAAGTCTCTTTCTGCAAATTCTACTTTTGTTATTTTTCCCTACTGGTTAGCTTTTTTCCCCTCTTGGTTATGGATTATATTTTCCTGCATCTTTGTTGATCTATAATGATTTGACTGGATGCTGAGCACTGTAAATGTTACACTGCTGAGTGTTCTAATTTTGTTGTTTTTCCACAGTGTGGAACTTTGTTTTTCCAAGTACTTAAGCCAATTGTGGCCTAGCTTGATCCTTCTAAAACCTGTTTTTGAGACTTGTTAAGGCAGGTTTAGTGTTGCCTCTTCTGGAGGGTAAAGTTACCCCTTTTACTAAGTTGTCCTTTGGAGATCCGCACTGAATACACTGGAGGTTCAACAATGTTTCGCTATAGAGTTAAACATCTTATGTTTGTGTCTAGATGTTCCCCCAAAGCCTGATGCAGTACTGGGGTGGGCTTCTAGTTTGTGATTGATTCGTAGTCCTATGCTGGGATTGTGGGTGTGAGTGCTACTGCATGCAACACAAGGGAGGGAAAGAAGCTTATTCCTACTGCTTTTGCTGTTTTCTGCTGCCACATACTGTGGCCCTCTGCCATGTGCCACTCTGCCTTGAAGCCAGCTGATTATGGACAGAAGCCCTTCTAAACTGTGAGCTAAATAAACCTTTCCTTCTTTAAATCTGGGTATTTGTCTCAGCAATGAGAGAAAAGTAACCAAGGCAATCACTGTTCCTGTATAATTTCTGGGAAATGCTCAATCCTCAGTAGTTATGGGCTTTGTGGATGTCTTAGTTCCTTTTTACTTGTTGCTGGGACAAATACCTGACACCCAAAATGAAGGAAGGAAAGGTTTATTTAGCTCACAGTTGCTGGAGGTTTCAGTCCATATTCGGCTGGCCCAAGGCTGAGTGGAACAGGGCAGAGAGCATCCAGTTCATGGCAGCAGAACAGCAACAACCACAACAGAGGCAACCGACCAACCAGGGCGTAGAGAGCAACAGCCAACGTCTGTCTCTCTTTATATTATATTTAGGCTCTCTGCCTCAACCTATCCGCCTTAGGCCACACCCATAATCCCATCTGTACGAAAACACATAATCCCAGTGGATCAAGAGTCAAGTGTACTCAGATGCACAGTTCCATCAGTACTAAAACACATACTCCCAGTAGATCATGACTCACGTCTCAACCTCTAGAAGTCCCTGCCCCATAACTGCATGAGGCTTTGGGGGGACAACTAGACATAAACCATAACAGTGGAGTTTGTCTTTATGTCTCATACTCCGAGTATGGGTAAGATTTCTGGGGGACGCTAAAGCAGGTTTGTTCGCTTTCCATGACTAGTGCCCTCTCCAGGACACTTTCCAACAAACGCTGGCCTCCTTAGGCTCTCTAGGCTATGAACTGTGCTCTCAACTCATTGATACTACCATGCTTTCCTGAGTTCCTGCTCTATGCCAGAGTTAGGAATATACTTCCTTGACTCACCTTGCTTGTTTCCTTTCTCTTCTGGATGACATTCTGTGTTGCCCATTTCCTAACACTTAAAACAGTTATTTTCTAGTTGTTTATTTTGAGAAGCTATGTATGAATAAAATGGCCAGTAGTAAATGCTTTTGAGTGAACAGTCTACCCTTAAAAGAAGCAGATAGAAAGCCTGGACAATAGATATCTATAAATATAATATGTACTACAATGGACAGAATTCAAGGAGAAAGGCTGTGTATGACTGTACACAGAGAAAAGAGAAAAGTAAACCAGTTATTTAATTTCCAAAATGGAACACTGGTTATGAGATGGAAGCTCTTATACTCTTAGTCCAGAAAGAATGGTCTGAATAGGCACAAACAGGGACACCTTATTTTTATTCTTCCAATGTGCATGGAGGCGTGAGTATAGAGGGGCTGGAGAGGCACATAGTTCAAAATATTAAAAATCTATTTAAAAATACTACCTAACGTCAACAAATATTTTTGCATATATATACACATATACATATACACATACATATACAAGATGGTATAAACATGAAGAATCACACAAATATTCATGTACTGAGGGCTGCTGTCCTCACCACTGGATAACCACTGATGAGTTCATGGCTGAATGGGCTCATAGGAGGGGCCTGGTGGGGGGAATAAGGCTGTGTAACCCAGAAGGACATATTCTTGCAGCCACCCCTCACTGTTTCCTGGCTGTCACAAGGTGAGCAGCTTTTCTCTACTAACCTCTCTGCTATGATATTTCTGCCTTGGAGCCAGCTGACCAGCCAGCTGAAACCTCTGAAGCCATAAACCACAGTAAATCTTTTCTCCTCTAAGCTACGTATGTCATATATTTTTTTCCAGATGTGGCAAGGTGGCAAATACATCAGTACCTTCTAACTGAAGCTTGAGAATAGATTTGGAGAAAGAATAGAAGCTTGGGTAGGAAAAGGGCAATGATTTTGGAACTGAAAGTTGTGAGAGAAGGCCACAGTAATGTTCATGTGTGTATAAGGGAGGAAGAAGCATGGAATGGGAAGCACAAGGATCACAAATGCATGTGTGACGGAACTAAAAATTGAGAAAATCACGATGAAGAAAATATAGTAGAAATGAGACTATTAAAGACAAAAGAATTTGTTAAAGTTCCTGATGAATAACTTAAATTCACTGAAGACAAGAAAGTCTGAATTTATATAATAAGAATAATAGTGACAAATAACTACATAACCAATGTTTTCTTTCTGATATTGCCAATTAATTATAGTAAATTTTAAATTCCAAAATGACTTCTGTCATCACATTATAATTATCTGGGCTACATTTTCCTGCCATCTGCTGGTATAGTTTAAAGAAATAAAAATGGGTTTTAATTTTATCCTAAACAAAATATAATTACAAGGATAAATCAGCATAAGAAAAATAATGTATTCTAGAATTATTAAATTTTAATTTACTATTTTTGTTCTTAGTGATCATGCTTCTTTCACATTGCCATCACTGTGAGTATTCAAGAACTGGTTATATTTGAACTTAAAAATACTTCTGTAAGAAAAGGTTAGGGCAGGCATTATCACCTGTTTTAGAGAGGGAGAATTCAAAAAATATTGTCTTAATCTGAATATTCACTCAGTTCTTCTTCTCCACTGCTACAGTACTGAAAATACTCTGTGCTGCCCCGACGGTTGTGATGCAAAATGTTCTCCAAAAGGTGTGCGGTATTTCACCAAAGGCTGGGGTGTCAGCTGATGTGCTTCTGGGAAGTGACTGGATCTTATGGATGAACCTGGTGGTGAGTTTACAGCTGATCGGACATATTAGGAGGCGGGGCTTAATAGCATGGTGTAGGTCGCTGGGGGAATGGCTTTGAAGGGTATGTTTTGTCCCTGAGCCCTCTCTTTTTTCCCTCTCTGCATTCCTGGCCATCACGAGGTGAAGAATTTTATCTGCTATGCCCTTCAACTGTGTTTCTGCCCTGCCATAGGCATAAAGCAATAGGGCGCTCATCATGGACTTAAATCTCTGGAACTGTGAGCCAAATAAGTCTTTGTCTAGTTTTTTAATCTCACTGTCGTAATGACAAAAATCTAATATCTATTTTATATGAAAATCAGGGGCTGGCTAAATAGCTCAGTAGATTAAGGGGCCAGGGGTTTGATTCCTGGGCCTGCTGCGCAGGGGCATGCTGACAGTGGGGGTGGTGGTACACTCCTGTAATCCCAGCTCTTGGGAGGCTGTAAACAAGCAGATCACTATGAGTGTGATCTAGTAGTGAGACCCTGAACACCCTATAGCCCCTTCCCTAAAATACAAAAAAAAAAGAAAAAAAAAAGAAAATCAGTATTTTCTCAATTGTGGCAAATATTTGTTTGAACAGCATTTAAAAAATCACTTAAAAACCAGAGCCTGGGGCTGGTGAAATAGCTCAGGAGACTAAGCGCCTGCTTGGGGAAGTGCAGGGACAAGGGTTTGATCTCTGGTCCCACATGCCTCTCTGGCCCCGCCCCCAGGCTCACTGTGTTGGAAATGGAGGCTGGGTGTGGTGGTAATTGCTTGTTATTCCAGTGCTGGGGAGGCTGAAACAGGAGCATCACTACAAGTCTGAGTTGCAAAGTAAGACCCTGTACCACATAAATAAATAAATGGAATGGTAGATTTAAAAAAAAAAAACAGTGTCTAATCAGGTCTTTAAGGTAAAATATAGGTAAACACAACAGCAAAAATACTGTATAGTGTTTCTGGAATTTAGACACCTTGAAATCAACAACTTAAAAAAAAGTTTGAAAAAAAAAAGAAATCAACAGGGGCTGGAGAGATAGCTCCGTGGCATAAATGCCTGCCTGGCAAGTGAAAGGCCATGAGTTCGAACCCCAGTTGCACCAAAAAAAAAAGGAAATCAACAACTGGGAGGTGGGGGAAATAGGCCTCCAGGAATTGGGTGAGCTGACAGGAAAACTAAACTATAGAGAAGATGGAGAAACAACACAACACAGAGAAAAAATGAAGTTGCAAAGCTGACCACAGCTCCTGGAGAGTGGCCTTTCTGTACTGATATAAGGTAAGCTGGGCCTTTTGGCAGCTCAAGGGAGAAACAATGCTGGCAGTGCTAGTCCCCAGAAAAGCCCACAGCTATTTAACTACAAAGACAGCATGAGGTCTTACTCTGAAAGTGACTCTCTCTGGGTGGCAGGGTGAGAAAAAATCCAGGGCTATGCCTGCAATACTGGAGAGGGTATAATCAGGAGCCATTTTGGGAAGGGGTTAATTAAGACTGAGCCACAGAACAATTGCAAAACAACTATACTGCAGTATTTCTGGTGTCACCCCACTATAGTGACTGGGTGGGAGATGGCAAAAGACAATCACAGAGAGGGTGCAGCTAGATATAGACCCCGTTTCAGCTCAGGCCAGGAAGGACCTGGGACCCCATCCTCCATGATGAGAATCCAGGCCCGTTGTGTGTGGTGTTCAGAGGTGGTTCAGTCTCAAAGTGCTTGCAGTAAGTCCAGCAGTCTGCTTGACACCCTGCACTGCTACCTACATTGAACACACTCAGTGGTCTGTTTGCTTTCCCTATCTACCAGTGTGAGCAAGGCTATGCTTTGGCTTGCATAGCTGTCACATCCTGCAGTATATGTATAGAGAGCATGGAAAGTGGGAGTGGCTGAGTGACTCTAGCCTTACGGCACTCGCTACTGATAAATGAAACCAAATGAGAAAGAAAGGTGTGCCAAGGATTTAGCATTCACAGACAGAATATTTCTTACTTCTCGCTGCTGAGCCAAATACCTAACACCAAAGTTAGAGAAGCAAAGGTTTATTTTGGCTCCATTTGTAGAGGTTGCAATCTATAATCAGCTGGTTTCAAGATAGGTGGCAAGGCAGCAGGGCATCACAGAAGAGAAACAACTGATTGCAGGACAAGGCAGCTAAAGATCGCCAGAAGCCCTCTTAAAAAAAATTTTTTTTTTTGAATGTATTTGGTATAAGGCCTCACTGCACAGCTCAGACTTGTAGTGATCCTCCTGTTTCAGCCTCCCCAGCACTGGGGTTACAGGCATAAGGTGTGACACCACACTTGGTCTTGGTGGCTGGCTCATGGCTGGCTCCCAATGCACCTGGGTTGGTGGGGGGAGGGGTTTGAACTCCAGTCCCTGTGCTTCCTAAGCAGGGGCTTAGTACACTGAGCTATATCACTCGCCCTTAGCAGTCCTCTTTATGTCCCTTATATTCCACCCAAGCTACTAGCCCTTAAAGAAGGTGGCACTAATATCCAGGGTGGGGATACCCTCAATCCTATTCAGCACTATGCCAAACCAATCAGTGGATTAATTTAGTAATCACACACTCTTGATCCCAGCATCACACACTCAATCCCAGAATCTCATGCTGAGCTCCAGCCACCTCTGAAAGGTACCACCTACAACTGCATGAGGCTAGGGTAGGGTCATCTAGACATAAGCTGTAACTGTGAGTGTGGAAATAAAATAGGTTTTAACAGTCATTCACAATCCTCCTCCATAGCCTGTGGATTCCAACAG
>PVKN010015857.1:0-18230 GCA_004027915.1 Capromys pilorides
TTCCTCCACCAGGGATTGATCAGGACCCTACACTTGCCAGGCAACTGCTTACTCTACTGTGCCATCTCCCCAGCTCCCTGTGGTTTTCCTTCTGAAGCGGATAGGTTATAGTTTTACCTATGAAACAGGTAACACTGCCTTCCATAATTCCTCGTTGTGCAGGTTGCTAACAAAATTCCCCTACTACCCCTCAAGACCCAAATCTCCAGCAACAAGCCCAATATCTATTTAATCCAGTTTTGACCTACAGAGGGGTAGAGATGGGGTCCCTACTCCACAAAACAGGACCGCTGGATGCAGAGGTGACCCAGATCTGGGACCCCATTTCTTGGAGTGGCTTCTTAATTTATTTTTTAAATCTTTTACTTATTTATTTGGTACAGGGTCTCACTATGCAGCTTGAAGTCATAGTTATCCTCCTGTCTCAGCCTCCCTGGCACTGGGATTATAGGTGTGCACCTCCACACCTGTTTTTGGGGGCAGCACAGCACACTGGGGGTTCCAGGACTGGTGTGGCATGCAGTGCCAGGTCCTTGCTCTTGCCAGGCAGGCACTTAGACTGCCCAGCTATCTCTGCAGCCCTGGAGTGGCTTTATAGTGCTTCCTCTTGCAATACCTACAGTAAAGCCACCTTTGCTTTGCATTGGTCTTCCTCTTTTCTGTACTGTACCGAGAGACAAACCTGGCCAGGCTAGCGTGAGTCTGGGTACTCCAGATCCCATACCCAGCAGGTGCAGCAGTATATTAACTTTAAAACCCAAACTCTAAAAATATATGTGAATGAACAAGCCTCCAAATGCCAGGTGTCTTTCGCAGTGCGGTTGGGCCTGATCCCAGACGCTCAGCTGATGAAGCTTGCCCTTCCACTCAAGACCTCCGTGGCCCACGGGAGCCACAGTGACAGAAAGCCGAGCTCTAGGTCAGAGCCAGCACAGCTGTGGAAGACTTGGAGCAATTATCCCTGAAAATGATAGTACTGGTTTCACTTTTGTACTTTGCAAGAGAGCATGTAGAGTCACACAGACTGTGGGATCCTCCTTTGCCGTTTTCTCCTGGTGCCTGTGAGTGTGAGGACATGGGGTATGTGGTGGCTGGCTTTCTCCCTCTGTGGTGGTGTCAGGGATGGACAGAGGAGAGAAGTGGGGACACTGAGGGATCATGGGTAATGGTCCTGTTTGGGCTTGTGGGTCTCCACCTTCTGGAGAGGATTGCCCAGTGGGCAGAACAGAGCTTCAGATCACACCTGGGCAGCAGCAAGGACAGCATGGAGCTGCAGCCAGAGAATCAGGGCGGCTCTCTGGTTTGCAGAGCAGCATGGTGGAGCTGGGCCCACCTGGTTACTGGTACCATCTTGGTCGCATCTGTGTGATAACGATCCCCTTCTCCACACTGACTGTCACAGAACCAAAAGATCAACTGGTCTTGAACGCATTTGAAACGAGTGTTCTAGACACACATGCAGGAGAGTGCATGTGACTTGTCACAGTGCAGGTCGCCTCCCCTGGTAGGTGGCGGGACGTGCACGGCTGGAGAGGACAGTGTTAAATTCACAGAGCCGCCCAAGGAGAGACGCACTCGCCATAAGGGGAGACCAGGACTGATGGCAGCACTTAACAGCATGTTCCAATTACAGCGTTTAAATCTAATTGCATACTCTGTTAATCTCTGTCAGCGCGGCATCGTTTAATATCATCACGGCAGCCTCTAATATCATGAGCAACATGAGCTGAGCTGAGACTATTGAAAAAGTTCAGTCCCAGGTCTTTCCAGCCCCTTTAATTCTCTCTGTCAATTATACTGCAGCCCAGAGTTCAAATAAAGGTCTTGAGATCCGGCTTGGAGCCACCTCTCTGAAGCACAGCCTCCGGTAAACACACAGATGATATCAGGAGCCACCAATTCCTTGCCCTGGTTATTTTTGACAGGTTAGTGGCAGTGACTAGTCCCCAGGGTATCACTTACTATGGACTTATTTCAAACAAATATTGCAAATGCAATCTGTTCCGTAGTTTATAGTTCTGGAAATAATGGGGTATCGCTTGCCCATGTATTTTCTCTCTCAACGATCCCTCCGGCTCAGGGAAGTTGGTGGGGAGAAGGATGGGCCCAGGTCAGCCCGTGCCTTTGCACACCACAAGCCTGTTATCTTTGTTTGTTCCCATTAGACACGGCAGTTGATTAGCATAGAAGAGTTGCTCACAGATTTTAGAACATAACTCTTCAGTCATAAAAACAAATTTAAGAATACTACCAACTCTATTTAAATTCTATATAGTGCTTGTGAATTATTGGCTCATTTGGAACTCTAGGCAGCCCTATTTTTAGACCACTTCTGACCTCCGTTTTATAGTTGAGGAGACTGAAGCCAAAGGAAATGAGATATTTTGCCTATGAACTCCAGCTGGGAAGCAGGGAGCAGAAATGGAAACCCAGGCAGAGGGACCCTTCAGGACTTCCTGGGCAGAGGAGGCCACCCACCGAAGGGAGTGAACAGCCAAACCCAGCGCTCAGGAGCAAATGCCAGAGTTAACACTCCAAGAGGCAAGGAGGACAAGAAAAGACAGAGTTCAGTGAGGGCTGCAGTGGAAGGGAGCAATGGGACAGCACTAGAATGGAGGGTTCATCCAGGTGACAGAGTGAGGGACAGGTCTGGGGGGGACCCAGGTGCTCCCTGGAAGGCTGCACTGACAGACCCTGGCTTGCAGGATAGAAACAACAAGGAAGGTGTTTCGCTCCTGAGGAATTGCCCCAAGACACACCACCCAGCTCCTTCCAGCTAGGGTGTCCGCCTGGGCCTTGCTCATAGAGTGCGGTGCACGGTGTTGCAGGGAAGTCTCGCCTGACACTTCTTATTGCAGGAACTCGGGCAGGCAGGGAGTCTGTGCTGCTACAGGTGGGAGTAGTCACCCTGCATCAGTGTGACACACAGCTGCTGGGTTCTCTCCTGCGATGGTGCCTGGCTCTGGTCTGGCCCGCCACAGTGTAGCCCACGATGTGGCCCGGACCCGCTCAGGCTGAGAGCTGGAGCTTTTTCTCCTTGTGAGCGGCCATCTCAGGCATTTGAGAGGGGGAAACCGCAGCCACCGAGGAGAGAGTTCAGAGTTGGCCTCAGGGGGGTGGGAAGCAGAACCGGCCCAATGATGCGACGTCCTGCCGCTATACGGAGAAAGGGCTTGCCCCATCCTGCCCATCCTTTCTTCACTACTAAAGAGGAAATGACTGATTGAGGCCACGTTAGTGGCCACAGAACTGGGCCATGCTTCTGTACCCCAGGCAGCCTTTCTTCAGGGTACCCTCCTTGAATCTTTGCAAACCTGATAAAATGTAAGCACGTTCCCATTTCACATCATTGGATAAGCACTGGGGCTGAGGGACCACCTGGTCACTGGCCCAGCGTCTCATGATGCAGGTCTCTCATTCTGGGCTCATCCACCTTGAATCTCAGTTCTTCTTTTGGGTGTGCTATGTATTTCATGCGCATTAGTCTTAGGTCCTGAGCTTATGTTGCTGAGTGGGTGAAGCGGCCTTGGAAGTGTTGGAGGGCAGCAGAAGATTGGTCAAAGCAAATAAAAATGTGGTGGAAAATGATTGCTCTGGTTTTCATTAGGAAAATGTGACTCAGAACTTCCTTGGAGTTTCTTGTGGATGACAAGGGAAGAAGAGGTTCTGGACTCTTCTCTTGCTGCTTCTCTGGGGCATACTCTTCACTCCTGAGCAAGAAGGTCTTGGGCTTATCCTCACTGAGGAGGTGGGAGGGGAGCAGGGACGTAGCCCCTCCATGGCAAGGTGGGACTCTCCTCCACAGTCCTGTGGGCAGCCCACCAGAGACATGTGCAGTGGGTGCTAGGGCTGATCTTGAGTTGGGGGTGACCTTTCAGAATGCCCCATGTCACTCACCCCAGATAGTCAGAGGGAGCTGGTCAGAGTCGGAGGCGGGGTGGAAGCCGGGAAGGCAGCGGACTCTGGGAGCCTCCCGATGGGCCCACGGGAGCTCTGCAGTGGTTCCTCTCTTTGCTTTCACTGAGGATCCAGAACCACCTTGGTGGTCAAGGGAAGGCATTTCGGTGGATTCTTGATGCCACGATTTTCCTGAGGGTCTTCAAGAGCTGTCCACGTCTACCCTCACCAGGCAGGGCAAGCAGGAGGGTGGCAAGATTGTCAGCCTCCGCATGTGTGCTAACCCTCCTCCTTGTCCATTCCTCGGCAGTGGTGAGCAAAGACAGATGCTTCCACCAAAAGAGTGTCGATCGTGCCTCTGAGGCGGCAGCGGCGTCTGGAGCAGGACGAGGCTGTGCAGATGGTGGGTGAGTCCCTGTGAGCTGGGCGAAGCTACCAGTGGCAGAGAGCCCAGGTCTTCTAGTTAAGCCAACATCTGTCTGAACTGATGGTGAGCTTGTTGTTTGTGCTGTGCTGAGCACATGCTTTGGCCCTTGGGAAACTTAAGGTCCTTGTCTGTGGTAAGGATCTGATTATTCAAATTAGGATTTATTTATTTATTTATTTATTTATTGTACCAGAGATCAAACTCAAGACCTTGTGCTTGCCAGGTAGGCACTTATGATGCTGAGCTATATCCCCAACCCCAAGGATCTGATTATTGTTTTAACATAAACACTGTGGAAGTCCTTCCAGGGGTGCTTGGTATGCACAGAGACCTATTATGGGGAAACAAATATGATGGGGAGCTGCTCAGCGGAAACAAAGAGCATGCTGTGGTGGGTGGGGCAGGCTGCAGAGAATGAGGGTACAGAGATCAACAAGTCAGGGGCTGGGGAGGTAGGTCCGTGGCACAAGTGCCTGCCTGGCAAGTGCAAGGTCGTGACCAAATTCTTGGGGCTTCAGCAGGCAGCAGGCAAGCAGGGAGCTCCTTCCTAGACAGGAGCCCCCTAGCGGGTTGCAGCAGGGAGCGTGGAGGCAGCAGTTGCAGTGGCTTGGGAAGCGACAAAGCTATCCCAGTCATTATTCGGGGCTCTCCAGATGCTGGGGTGAGCAGAAATGGCCAAAGGACCCCTGGGACCGGGGGCAGACCTGCTCCCCTCGGTAGGCACTGACGGGAAGCCTGCCCACACTGCCAGTCTGGAGCTCGCGCCTCGGGCTCTCATGTGCTACACAAGCAGGAGGTACAAAGGGGAGGCCAAACAGCCCAGAAGCTCCGATTAGCTAGCAGGGAGAGACCCTGGGCCACAAGGGCAGGTTAGTGACTGCCAGTGTACGAAACTGGGCGCAGCTGTACAATCGGACATCCGGCGTGCTTGATTGCACTGTCACGGTCACACTGGTCAAGAAAGTCATCACGAAGCCGTGGCAGGGCTGCGGGGCTGGGGAGCTAGGAAAGCACAAAGTTGGAGGGTCAGCGGTTTCTCATGCAGTGTTTCCCTTTTACAGGCACAGAGGAAGACGCCACAGCCTCGGGTCCAGACCAGGGGCACAGAAGCTTCAGGTCTCTGGGATCACAAGGGACCTGTGCGGATGTCACGTGGGACGGGCTCGGGTCAGCCTGGAGATGTTGCCGGGGTCTTGGGTCGGCGGCCCTGCCTGCCAAAGGGATTAGCACCTGCTGTCCCAGATGAGTCACTTGAGGATGGGCAGGGAAGGACACGGACAGGTCTAGGCCACGGAGAGAGCTCCCTGTGCTCAGGGAGGCCTGTGGCTCCCTGGTGCCTGCCTCAAAGCAACAAGACATGCAGGGCGGAAGAAGCGGAGAGAAGCCAGAGTCCAGGGCTGGCAGCCTCGTGCCTCGCCCGCCTGCTGGGTGGCTCGGGGTGGAAGCCGTCTTCCCTGTGTGGAAAGGTCAGCCAGAATGATGGGCCCAGTCCACGCACTGCAGAGCCTCTCGGGCTCAGACGAGGGCTTACTTTCCAGGGCTTACCCCTGACGGTGGTGGCTGTGCTTGGAGAAGCAACTGCAGATTTTAGATAAAAAAAAAAAAAAAAAAGTCTCCGCAGCATTTTCCTGTGTCAGTGGTTTTTAGCTGCAAATATTTAGTAGGTAGTCATTAAATTTTATCTGTGATTTTATGGTTGCTATTGTTTATCCCTTCTGTGTTTGTCAACTGCCTAGAATTTTTCAGGAAGCTGGACAAGAATTCAGAAGAGGACCTGTGCTTCTGCTTTAATGAACATCTAGCGAGTGTAGAGCCACCATCCAAATGAACGGAATGAGTGGGAAGTGGGGGTAGCATGGGGGCTGCGTGGGGGCTACAAGCAGGAGGTGTGCATGGAGGCCCAAGGGCTATGTGAGTGCAACAGATGAATGTATAACAGTGGCTCGCTGGAAAGAAAAGTCCTAGGCCGGGGAGATAGCTCGGCGGTCTAAGTACCTGCCTGGCAAGCACAAGAACCTGGGTTCAGTCCCTGGTACTGCATGCTGTGCCAACCCCATGCTGTGCAGGCCACGACATGGGGTGTGGTGGTGCCCGCCTATAATCCCAGTGCTGGGGAGGCTGAAACAGGAGGATCACTATGAGTCCGAACTTGTAGCGAGACCCTGTACCAAATCAATCAATCAATCAATCAATCAATCAATCATTGAAAAAAAGGTAAAGTTCTGAGGACATTATCCCCAAGTTCTGTGGTACAGAATTCCTACCAAAGTGGTCAGCAGGATGTCACAAAAAGAGGGAAACATTCTGCTTCTAACCCCCTCCAGTGCATGAAAGAGAGAAACACACACACACACACACACACACACACACACACATACACACACACACACACACACACACACACACACATGCACACAGATGGACAGATATGGAGATGGAGAGAGAGAGAGAAAGAGAGAGAGAGAAGACAGGTTTCTGGAAGAGGTTGGCCTTGCCCTGGGAGTGAGAAGATGGTGGGTAAACTGTGATAATTTTTATTGCTATTTATTTTGTCAGCTAATATGATCTCAGTTGGTAAAACCTAATCACTAGCACATTTTGCAGCCCCAGAAGGGCTTCACTCCCAAGTGCTGTCCCTTGTCTCCGCATAGAAGCTGTCCTGTCCAGCCAGCCAATGAGAGGCGAGGGCTTTGTGTCCTTCCTACTGTGTCCACCTCGCTGCCTTCATCCTTTCCTGCACCCCTCTTTGTCAAGTGTTCTGCCAGTGACGGGGAGTCGCCTGTCCTGCCAGCAAGAGCAGCTGAACAGCTGTGAAAACACTGGTTGGCCCAGAGGGAGGGCTGTGATTTGTGGGGACCGGTCCCCCGGAGCCCTCGGCCCTGCTTCCACGGTCAGCCACCAGCCAGGAAGTGTGGGCTGGCAGGGCGGCTCCTCTTGGGGCAGCTGTCCTCCAGGGCCCGCTTCTGCTTTCCCTCTTCCTGCCTGCCAGTCTCATCCTTGCATAAAGAGGACGTTGCTAAGCAGCTGGGAGCTGCTTTCATCCGGGATCCCAGGAAACTCAGAGGGGGCCGGGGCACTTCCAGGCTTGGTCCCCGTGCCAGCTCCCTGCCTGGCCCCCTTCCTGCTTTCCAGAAACCCCCAGAGCCTTCTGATGGTCGGAGGTGGCTCTCGGGTCCCCTCCCCTTCCCTGAGTATCCCTTGCTCCGGGGCTGTGGACGTGAAGTCCCCGCATAGCCGCATGCACCCGTTGGCCCTCGTTGGCCTGAGGACAAAGGACTTGCTGGCCACTTCACGCCCAGCACTCCAGACTGCTTTTGGTTCCTCCCTTTCTCCTTGCTGACGGGGCGCTCACCTGTGATGTGTTTTCGAAACTGTTTTTTGAAATGGAGTTAATTGTGTATTAAGCTCAAACACTTCAGTGTATGTGCAGAATTCTGTCACCCTAATGACACCAGATTTCAGTGACTTATTTGAATGTAATGATTTATGTAATTGACAAGTCACGTGTGTGTGTGTGTGTGTGTGTGTGTGTGTGAGCGTGTCTGAGGAGTGTGGTGCCAGGCTGGCACTGCGTGTGAGGCAGAGCGTGTGACCGGCTGGTGCACGCGGGCCTTCCCGACTTGCCCCCTCTCTGCGGCCCTTTCCAGCTGCTGCTGCAGCCTCCCAGGGTCCCCTCCCTCTGTCTTTTCTCTCCAGGAAGACAGGCCTGCGCTATGAGGCCTGAGCTCCGCGGCAGGGTCTCCTCCCTCTCCCTGAGCTCCCAGAGGTTGGCAAGGCCTAGAGTGCACACCCCTCCCTCCTTGGTGCCGACTTCCTCCTTTTGAAATTTCAAGTTTCTTTTTTTTATTACTTTTAATAAGAAATAACAATGTGTCAGTTTCAAAACACATTAGTAGTACATTTCCAATAATTGATACAATGCCTATTGTCCTTGTAGTAGTTATTCAGAACACAGGATGCAGACAGTGAGCAAAAATTTTTGTACCAATAATGAAATTTAAATGTTCAACAATTGGGCCACCATTCTGATATGGAGGAAACAGTTTCTCTTTGTCGTTATCACTGTAATTATTTTAGTTCTCATTCTTTCAACAAGTTCTACAATTAAGATGTTGACAGACGATTATGAAACACAGAAATAGGGTTTTATTGACAAGGCCTCTTTCCATGAGGCGAATGGTTTTCACGCAGTTTGTGCACCTACGCGAGAACAGTGTCTTTCAGTTCGCCGGTGTAGCTCCGATGTGCGTCGCGGCTGCACTCAGCAGAGCAGCTTGTGTCGGCCACGCTGCGACTGGATTCCTCCTTCCCCAGTCCCCTCCCTTCACCCCTCTTCCTTTTCTACTTTACAAAGCTTTGTTTCTAGTTTTCTTTCTTTTCTCATCTTTTCTTTTTGCTTCTTTCCTTCTCCCTCCCTCTCCCTAGTTCCCTCTTTCTTTTGAAGTTTCTTCTTCTTTTGTGATATCTATTATTCATTGTTATCCTTTTCACACTTTCAGTTTCTCACACCACAGAGACAATGTGGTTTTTACTCATAGAATGCCAGAGGCTTTTGCCTTAATTCTATTCTAATTTTTGACTTCTTTTTCTTTTTTTCTTTCTGTATTTAGGACAGGATCTACAGGGTCTCACTGCATAGATCAGACTCGTCTTGATTCTCCTGTTTTCAGCCTCCCAAATGTGGGGATTATAGGCATGCACCACCATGTCCCATCTCATTCCCTGCCTCAGTGCACCTCACTGGCGGAGCTGGCACAGCAGCCTGGCCTTTTTCTAAAGTAGTTTACATTACGGAACTGTCACATGTGCAGGAGGCATGGGCCAGTCAGACGCACCTCAGCTGCTTTCTCTCAGGGCTGTCCGCACTGCCGGGCCCAGATGCCCGTCTCCTACTACACACATGGGTGAGGTTTGGATTAGTTGGCCTGTGGGGGTGACTGACCTGAACACCTGTCCTTACTCAGTGCCATTTTTACTTCCATTAGACTGGTGCAGGGTTGACTGCATGAGTATCTGTGACCACAGGACTCTGGTGTAGCCTCATGCCTTGTGGGGGCATGGTAGATTAATCAGAGAATTGTTTGTAATACGCATACAGGCACCTCAGCATTTGGGGCAAGGAAGCTCGGCATTCACAGATTTGAGCACCTGTGGAGGACTTGTACGGAGCCCCTGCGGACACTGAAGTTGTACGACGATGAGGTTTTGTATGAACATTGTAGAAAACAAGATGTTCACGCTGTAGTGGTTTTTCTTTGTTCTTGACACTAATGGAAGAGAAACCTAGAAGAGGTCCTGCTCAGCTGTTTCCTAGGAAGAGGCTCAATCTCGAGTTCTGCGAAGCTGGAGTGCATTGCACGCATGAACAGGCGAGGAAGGGGTTTTCAGGTACAGGCATCAAACTGGGCAGTGCCCACTGAAGCTCTCTTAGAAACACGAAGATGCCAGCTCAGCTTGTCTCTCCAGTTGTCCTCAGGAAGGAGGCACTGCTGGAGCCACTTACAGATGCTGCACTGTTGGCTGCCCGAGGTCGTCCCCAAGCCCGCTAGCAGGTGGCCAGTGGCAGAGCACGGCCTCCCGCTGAAGAGCTCTTCTCATCTGAAGCACTGCTGGTTTGCTGTTTGCTACGAGGCCTTTTAAAGACTCAGGGCGTTCTGAGGGATTCTGAGGGATTCTGAGGCTCTGTGATGCACACAGTCAGAGGCTGATGCTGCCCTTTCCTAGCAGAACAGCTTCTGTCAGGCCCACCTGAGCCCGAGGTCTCCCTGGGGTTGGCGGGCAAGGCCCACGCAGGGTGCACAGGCCAGGCTGCCCCAAGGCCTCTTCCCTCACCACTGCTCACAGGCCTTCTCTGCTGCTGGCTGAAGAAATGCTTTCTTCTCTACCATGTGAGGCATGGTTCTGGTTTCAGCAGTCCTCCGAAAAATTTAATTTCTTTAGCAACTGCACTGAGAAGATCTTGCTTCTTCCCAGATTTCCTCTGTCTACTCATAAGGAAAATATGTTCTGCCCCTGGCCCCTCTGAAAGCCTAAGCCTGCAGGCCTGCCACCTGGCCTAGCAGAATTCCCCTCGTCCTTTTTCTTTCTTTAACTCACTCTTGCCCGGGTCAAGACAGGGCTTCTTTGAAAATCACTGCGCCTCTAAATGCAGTGTTGCCAGAAAACTATTCCCTCTCCATTCGCCAAGGTCCTCAGTGATCTGGCTCAAAACCGATTCAAGACGTCTGGCTTGGCTTCTGCTGTGGTCTAGCACCCACTGAGCTGGAAAACAGAGGCCGCTGTCCTAACCTTTCCTATTAGCATGGCACCAGTTCAAAATATTTTCATCACAACCTGATTTTTGGAGGCGCTGCTTTGTGATTCTAACGGGGAAGTGAGAGGACAGTTGTGGTGCAGAGGTCACTCTGGCAGAGGCCTGGGCAAAGCACTGGGCATTGGAGAAGAGACCTGGGGGCCGAGTCTGAGCTGGCTCAGAAGCCCAAGCCTTAGGAGCAGAGCGCTGGGCAGGGAGGACAGCCGTGTTCTGTGGCGGTGCGCGAGAGCTAGGTCTGAGGCCTGAAGGGCAGCAGAGCTCCCCCGCGTGGAGGGCACTGGTACTGCCTTGCGAAGGGGAGGCCCACAGCACAGAGACAAAAGGCCCCTGAGCTGGTGACAGGCAACAAGGGTGCAAGGGGAGGAACCACTGAGATGTGGGCCTGGATAGCTGGGAAGGCAGGGGGCTTGGGGAGAAAGAAGGTCGCTGTTTGACAGATCTCGTATGTAACCCTGAGGAGGAAAGTGAGAGCTCAGAGGATGGAGCAGCCTCGTTGGACACCATGGCCCTGCCCTCACTGACCCCTTGGCCACAGGAGTCACTCAGCAGTGACAGGGAGTCACTCTGATCTCCTCTTGATCAGAACACAGGGCAGAAATGCTCACCTCAGAACGGCTGTAGCATGACAGCGACCCCAGGAAAGAGGTCCGAGCAATGATCCTAACACGAGCACGCTCCCCACCACTGGAGCCCTTCCTCTCTGGGGACAGACCCGTTGGCACCTTTCTCAGTGGGGAACAGGAAGTCTGTGTTCCGATCTCCTCAGACCCCTGCCCCTGCCTGGCTGCTCAGTTCATTCAATTCTGAATGCATCTGTGAGGCCAGCGTTCTCACAGTCCTCCAGCCGCCTCATAATCTCATCCAGTCAACCATCAAGATGACTGGCACGCATTGCGGCTTTGCTGTCACTGTTGCGCATGACCAGTCACAATGCGGCAGCAGATACTGACAGAGGACCTGATGACATACGCCAAGCACCTTGTGCTGATTACGTTGATGACATGGCGTCCCAGACTCTCGCAGTAAGCTTTGGAGGCAGGAACTTTTCCTATGTTGTACAGACGAGGATATTGAAGCTGCCACAGTGTAAGCCACTCGCTCAGAGTCACTAGATTAGCAGCTGTAACTCTGGCAAGGAAATCGTACTGGGGAGCTTTCGCTGCATAAGGGACCAAGCCAACCACATGTGGTGGCTTTAAGTGACTTCATCTGCTAGCATTGCCGAGCCTAGCACTGGTTGGGTGCTTCTGCTGACCTAAGCCAGGCTGGGCTGTGACTCTTGTGAGTTCCTGCATCCCGGCGCGATGGCCTCAAGGGGTCTTCCTGGTCCTTGGCTGGGTGTGGACTGGAGTGTGGGGCCGGCCTGGCTACAAGGTGTGCAGAGAACATTTCCAGACCAGGGGCAAGTGTGGGCAGATGCGTGGGGCCTGGCCTCGGGATGACGCTCTGTGCTGTGATCTTCTGCCAGAGCAGTGTGGGTTCCGCACAGTTATGAGATGGAGAAGTGATTCTGTCCCACGGCGGGAGAGATGCAAACACCGCAGCCCTCTGTGTTGAGGCTTCCAATCAAGGACCTTACAGTGAGGATTTAAATTTTTATCCTGTGATTTCAATACTCTAATGTTTCTTGGCTTCCCAAAGTCTCTTGGCTGGTGAGCAGCAGAACCATGGCTCCACACTGCAGCATGGAGCTGGCTCAGGTTGGGGACTTTAGGAAATGGAGAAGCGTCTGCTCCTGGTGTGACAAGAGGGTCAGAGTTTGTTTGGGCCATTGGTTAATAGACTTTGTAACTTCATAGGTCAATATAATTTTATTTATCTATTTATTTTAATCTTATTTATTTATTCATTTATTTATTTGGCAGAGGGTCTCACTATGCAGCTTGGATTCATAGTGATCCTCCTGCCTGAGCCTCCCCAGTACTGGGATTGTAGGCGTGCGCCAGCATGCCCAGTTTCAGTGGCCGGTAGGACTGGGGTTCTAGGATGGCACAGCCTGTGGTACTGGGGATCAAGCCTGGATCCTTGAGCTTGCCAGGCAGGCACTTAGACTGCCAAGCTATCTCTTCAGCCCAACATAATTTAAAAAGGCATTTTGGCAGCCAACACAAGGTAGCCAACCTCTTTTGTTTGCCAACTCAATACACTAAAACCACTAAGTCCTATCATTCTCATTTCATTAGAAATAATTTTGTGATGAAGGTGGTCATTTCAGTTGAATTAATTCAGCATTGTGAAACATTTGCTACTGGGTCTTCATTTTTGCTTGATTTTATCGTGGGCCAGTGGTGGGTTCGCCTCAGTCCCAGGACCCACACTTAGGATCCACTAATCCAGTGTGCTGCTTCTTCCTCTAAGGCACCTGTAAGACGAGGGTGGTGGATCTGTGGCATACATGCTGCAGTGGGCTGCTTTTGTCTTTCAAAGCTTGAAGCACTTGCTGCCACTGCCCCGAAGGCCCTCTGGTGCATGACCTTCCCCTCCTCACCCGTGTACTTCCGGTGACAGAGCGCTCACCATCATCTGTCTTGGGCAGCTCTGCAGAAGACGAGTCTTCGGTACGTTGAGTCAAAGTCTTCTTAGTGACAGCAGCCGTGAGCTGAATTGCAACATTTGGTGCTCACCTGGAAGAGCCAAGTGTACCATGGTGTTCACAAATAGCTGCCATGACTTCCCTGGGTTGTTCTTAGCCCTGGCCCTTTTGCTTCTCCCTTGCATAGCGTGGATTATGAGCACCATCTGCCCATTTTCTGCTCGGAGGCACCTCAGTTGAAAGACACCCGCCTTCAGAATGTGGCTGAAGAGCTTGGCCTGGCCCTGGCTTGGCTTGATCAGGGCCAGCAGCACCGGTTAGGTCATCCACTTTTCTTTCTCCATGTGATTCTTCTGCTGATGAGATTTAAGATCATATTAGCCTTTACAAGAAATCGTATCACGCTGTTGACTCAAGGCTCAAGTTTCAGCCCGACTTCTGTATGAATAAAATGAGAGCATTATAGAACAGTTTCAACAGCTCTGTTGGTGCTTGCCAGAATCCAAAATATTTCAGTAGCATTTAGAGAATATCAGTTATGGGCTGATATTGGGAGAGCGGCTAGGAACATGAAGAAGAAAAGACAGTGTGTTCTCAAGGAAGCTGTAGTCCACAAGAAGACAAGTGCATGCACCGGCCAGCCTTCTTGCTGCCGGCGGTGTGGCGGGAGGCTGAACCACAGCCCTTTGGGAAGGGGATAGCTTGCCTGGGCCAACAGCTGGAGTGCTCGAGGACCATCTCTTGGGGAGTGAGCGTGTCACAGAGATCTATAACAGGGAGACCTGGATGCCCCCATAATTACAGGGGTGGTAGCTCAAAGGTGGAGCACTTGACTCATAGTTGCAGCCCCTCCTTCTCAACTTCTGTCCTCTGAACAGGGTTGCTGTCTTCTCTGGGTTGGGAGGATTAAAGGAGGTAAAATTCGTGGAGCTCTCGACAGAGTTCTGCTGCGTATGTGGCAGTGACTCTAGAAGACATGAGGTGGCCTAGGTGTCTCTCCTCCCCAAGGAAACCTTCAGCTGTCCTCACCCCACCCTCCTTACAGGCGATGCAGAGGGAACCTGGAGCAGCCCACTGGTCCAAATCTTCGGGAAGAAGCGCCGGGGAGGGTACCCGGTGGCCAAGAGCTGCTCACACGCACTCTGTTGTTCACTGGAGCATTCGCCGAGGCAGCCAGATTTACATTTCATTCCCCAAAGTGGAGTCAGCAGAAACTCAACATTTTAAAGACCTTTTTGAGAGAAACTGAAATTAACTACAAACTTGAAGAAAAACTAGACAGTGAGGCCAGTACACGACATGACTGCAAACCTTGTATCCACATTCATTTGTCCCATTTGCCTCATTGGTTCCTCTCCCACTGCTAAATATGGTGACCATGGGTTGTAAGGTGTCAGCTTGACTGGACTTGGAAATGCCTGGAAGATGGGATGTGCAGTCCTGGTTGCCTCTGTGGGTGTTTCCTGAGAGACCCCTCACAGGCTGCGAGCTGAGGAGCACCTGCCACTTGTGGGCGGCACCCTCACCCCCATGGGCTGGTGGCTTGATGGAATAAAAGGGGGAAGAAGGAAGTTGGTGTGCATTTGGAGGCCCGCACTTGCTCAAGCGGGGCATCCCTGTCTCCAGCTCCTTTAGCCCTGTCACAGATGCCCATTGGCCATCTTCAGGGAGCTTCTGGGCCTTTGACCTTGAGTGGGTGTCTATTCAGAAGGAATTCCTGGAGGGACCATGCTGGTTGGAGGCTAAACACACGTGCAGTTTCGAAGTGCACAGCCAGATCACCCTTCCACGATGGTTAATTAGAAGGGCCTGAGAGCCGGGACACAAGGGGGGCTCAATGTGACGTGGGCCAGTGAGCAGGCAAAAGAATGCCTGGCACGACGCCAGCTCCCAAGCCGCCTCTTCAGATACCTGCTCAGCATGTGCACACACAGGGTCCTCCTCCCTCCGTAGGATCTCAACATGATGCCCCGGCATGGTACGTGGCCTGTAGATTCTGTCTACTTGGGTGGAAGAAGGAGCGGGCAAAGACCTGACCTCACCTAGGGGAGCAACAGGCCTTGCTGGGAGTTACTTGAAGTAACAGCTCCCAACCCTTTCTCTGTAGCCCAACAGACACTTCTTCTTGCCACCCTTCCAGGATGTGAGCAGCTCAGTTTTGAGATGCAGTGTGACCATAGACCTTGCTGCGGGAGACAGGCTGCACAGAGGCCCATTGTCTATGTGACAGTGGTGCTCTGTGGTAGAGGGGGTGTCCTCACAGAGCCCAGGCTCATTAGCTGGGCATTACCTTTCCTCTGTGGAATGTAATTCCTACCTGCGCCCTCCATAAGCATTGTGCAGGGGCAGGTCAGAACCCTGGCGAGCAGACTGCAAAGTGTTTTTACAGGGAACCCAGCGGGAGGGTCAGCAGGAAGGGCGGAGCCAGGGAGATCTCTGAATGGGCGCTTTGGGCGGAGCCAGAGAGGTTTCTGAATGGGCTCTTTGTGTGTGTGTGTGTGTGTGTGTGTGTGTGTGTGAGTGTGTGTGTGGGGGGGGGTGGGGGGTTAGTGGCCAGGCCTGGAGAAGACCTTCCTCTCACAGCTCACCTGGTATCTGAACAAAACAGCCTTTCGGGCTCGGGACCCACGGCGAGTCCTGTGCAAGCACTTGCCCTGCTTTCTGCTTGGATGTCCAAGGGGGTGCATTTCTGCCAGGCCCTTCTGTGGGTTGCCCCCCAAGAGTACCAGGATCAATGGGACAACAGCAGGACCAGCTGTGAAGAGCCAGAGCCTGCTGGGGGGCCGCAGGAAGCAGACAGGGCTCCTCTGGGCCTCTGCTGACTGGGTGGTCTGCACAGCAGGCCCGCTCCGCACAGTCCTGGCCTTTGCAGCACTTTTTGGTCCCTCTCTCCGCACCATGGTCTTGGGAGGCACACAGGGCAGCCTTTCCTTAAGAGCAAATGGCTCCAAGGTGAGCTGTAGTGGCTCAGGATGTGGCGTCTTCAGTCCCAGCTCCTCCACTGTGTTGCACTTTCTTGTCCCAGTACCCTGGGTACCAGCATAACAGTGGGGACAGACGGTATCGGCCACGTTATTTAGTTTTGCTGTGGTAAGAGACTTGAAAGGCAGGTGGTGTTTCCTCTTCTTTTTTTTTTTTTTTTTTTTTTAACATAATAAACGTCTTGTCTCTCTGTTCTGAGTTTGAGTTCCTAATCTAATCTTTGTTGTTAATAGCTTTTAAGTGTCAAGATTGGAAACCCAAATTGAGGTGACCTGGAGAAAAGCACACATACTTGCGTTTGGCTTATTAACTCAGGAGAAGCCTGTGTGCTGCTGCAGAGAGACGTGGGGGGGGGGGCTTGCTGGAGGGGAAGGGATGGGCTTCTCCTCTGCTGAGCCTGGGCTGGGCTGTGCATGGTGTCTCATGAGCAGCAGAGGCTCAGGCCCGTGTGTGAAGCGCAGGATGCTGGGAGAATCTGTGTGCGGGCTGTGGAGCCCCACTGCGGCTGGTGCAGCAGGCTCTGTGGCCAAGCCTGTGTGGCACTGAGAGGACTGCATGGTGACCTGCTTATGGCAAAGGACATTTGTCCAGCATTATCAGGCCATGTACAGACTATGGCCTGGATGGTGACACCACACAGTAATCCCTGATTTCAGATACAGCTTGATTTAGTCAGCTTTGCAGTGGATGGGAAGCAATGCCTGACACCTGCAGATTAAAGGAGAGAATTAATTTGGCTCACATTTTTAGAGGTGGCTGCATGTGAGGTCCAGAGGGCTCCCCCACCCCTCCCCAACCGTGGTCTTGCTGGTTGTAGCCCATATGGCATCTCTTAGGCTGGTACAACTCACCGCCTGCAGCTTTCCTTGGCAGAAGTTCTACATTCTTGGTACCTCTGACTTGATGGGGTCTACACAGCCCCTTTGGGCATCGCAGAATAAATTTTGGAACTGGGCCCTTACATGGTCTTTTTCACATGAGGGACCCCAGAGCTCTCATTTCACTCAAATCAAAGTGTGCGCTTTTGCAACTCTGGCCCTCTGATGGGTGGGGTCTTGCTGATTCCTGAAATGCCCACAAAGCAGTTTGATTTTTGTCGCTGTACAAAGCAGTTGGTCTCTTTTTAACAGTGCTAATCTCTTTCAAAGCCACAGTGCCTTTGACTCTACCTTTCTAGTCCAAAATGTAAAATTTTCAAAATTTTATGTTCTGCTTTTTATTCATTTCAGTGAGAAATAAAGATAAAATAATAATGAAACAGTTTCAAAACAAGTTGGTAGGATGGTTACAATAATTAATACAATGCATATTGTTGTCTTCATAGTAGTTATTCAGAGGACAAGATAAAGATCTGTTATATATATATATATATTTTTTTTTTTTTTTTTTTTTTTTGTCTTTTTGAGACAGGGTCTCACCATGTAGTTCAGGCTGGCCTTGAGCTAACTTTTGTAGCCCAGGCTGATCTCGAACTTGCACTGATCTTCCTGCCTCAGCCTTCTAAGTGCTGAGATTACAGGCACCGTGCCTGGCTAAGACCTGACATCTTGTCTAAACAATATTAGTACAAACTTTTATTCTCAATGAATGAAGAAAACTAGTTGTGTTAGCTGTATATCTATCCTAACCCTGTTGTGTGTGTGTGTGTGTGTATGTGCATATATATATATATATATATATATATATATGCACTTTTTTCTTTTTAAAGTTTCTAATACTAGGAGAAAATATCATATCATGTCTTAAAAGTAGACTATAAGTCAAAGATATAGTATGAATCATAAAACAAAAAGTATAATTAAACAATATTCAGAAAATTAATTAATATTAATTAATTAAAATTAAATCAAATATTTCAAAACAATATTCCAAAATTCAAATCAAATCATGATTCTAACTTAGAGGCCAGAATATTGTATATCATATGTAGGAATCTGTAATCAATTTAGAGTACTCACATAGTATTTGAGTAGGTTAATATATACAAAGATATCAACTAAGAAAAAGTTTCCATGGCCATAAAGAATTAATAAAAATAAAACACAACATAAATACTGGAATGGCAAATGTAAGACCAG